>JAIOTZ010000580.1:0-47564 GCA_023374045.1 Limonium bicolor
GTTTTTTTATGGTCACGTTCAGCTTAGCCATTACATGGCAGATTAATGTTGCTCGATTTTTTCCAGCATAGAGTGCGTTCGGCAATCACGGTCAAACGCAACTATTTCTGCGAATTTATAAAGCCATTTTAAGCTCACTCTAGTTAACGATATAGGAATTGACAAGTGTATTAAGGTTCCGTTCGCTCTGTGCATTCAAACGCAGCTAAAGCTGCGATTTGATTAATGTGTATGTGGTTAGCGTACTGTAACCAGACAGGTATACATTATACCCTATTAGATGTACTTTTAACCAATTGTATGATGACATGTGGAACCAAAAAAGTAAAAATTTCAATCGCGGATACAGAACGGGTCCTAAAGTACATCTTTTCTGACCTTTAGTTAAAGCAACACCGAATTAAAAATTAACATGTGTATTTAAGTTTTTAAAAAACCCAGCTTAATCCCAAATCGTAGCCAACGAACGGACCCATAAACGAACGGACCTTAGAGAATTAATGGAGAGAAGGGAAGAATGCGAAATTAGATAAATGCGCTGAATATTGACCGTATCCCTGAAAATAAACTCAGCTTCGCACATGACATGACTAGCTAGACCACTCAGTTTTTGGCATAATAAAAGATCAAGATCCTAAGCCAAAATATCATATCCAAAAAGAGATAACTTCTTCCACACCCGTACAATCCAAGCAAAATACAACACTAAATCTTACATCAGCATAACATCATCAACTTTTTCACATGAACAATGATGGCAAGATCTTCGCGATCAAGAATCACTTGTGCACTAAACTTTGCGAATGAAAATTTTGGAAAGTCATTACCCCTTTGAAGCGGCAGTATCCTCACAAAGATTGATTGAACAACAGTACTAGACCAAGAAATTAATCCCCAGAGATTGATTGAACAAAAAACAAAACAATCTCAACTCAACTGCCAATTCAGAAACTACTATGCTATCTTAACTTTACAGTAATCAACAAATTACAAAGACGAACAAGTCAAAAGAAGACCAGGGTGTTGTACGCCAAGTTCAAACAAAGAGTGAAAATAAACTACAGAAACTTTTCTTAAGTACCATCCATAGCAACATCAGCACCATTTGGGTTGGGTGATGTAGTAACCAAAGGGCTTTCATGGGGCTTCAGGCCAGCTCCAAAAGTGAAGTCATGAGGTGGGGCTTGATCAAACATGGAGGTGCCAGTCCCGGTACTGAAAGCAGGCGCTGCCGGAGTTGCATCAGCCTTTGGAAAGCCAAAGCTGAATACTGGAGCTGTTGGAGGTTGGAAGTCTGGTGCTAGCGTGGAATTGTTGCTGTCTGATCCAAATATCTTCTTCTCGTAATCAACTAGAAGCTCATGTACAGCTACAGAATATTTAAACAAGAACTGTTAGAAGTGTCCTTGGGTCTCAATAATTCAAGGATACGAGAGGAAGATGAAACAATATAATCCGATAGCTTGAGATCTTTTTTCAAACAAACACTAAAACCATAACAGGAATAACAAGCAATCCAGAGAAGAGAAAGGTAATAATAGGAAAAATAAAAAAGAGTTTGACCAAGACTGGTACTGTATTGGGACAACAGATGAGAACCAAACCTTGATTTATTTCAACAGTTGCTCTCCGCTCTTTCACCCACTGACAACTCTGAGCAAGCCTCCATCCTTTGCATTTCATCAGGTATGCAATCACAATTGCAGGTGATCTGCATCAATGTCAAACAATATAACCTCACTCTCCCAGAGAGAAGAATGAATAATCCACCATGTCTGTTTGGTAAACTGGAATATCGATTTCAATCTACCGCTACTCCCAGAGATTCAAAGTTCCACTGTTTGGTTGTAGGAATAAAGTAATTCCTCAAGAATAGAGAGGGATTCCCCACTTCTGAGAATAGAATTCCCCCAAAATAGGTGAGAAGCGCTAGTCCTCAGTCTTCACTAGTGCCTCCGTATTCCTTCCAAATACTATTATATTGTTTAAGCTTAACCAAAATTACAGGTCAGGAATTGAATATTCTTGAAGAGATAACCATAACAATCTTGTTTCACTTTTGTTCAATATGCAGCAACATTGAAAAACAAATATGACGCCTATTATCCTACACAATTTGTTGGAAAAATCTTACAAATTGTTTCAAATTCTGGGTCCTGTATCATCTTTACATAAAATGTAAGTTTTGAAATAATATTTCCTCTACGCAAAATTGTGTTTCAGATATTATTTCCATGAATTGCGTTTTCATGCAAAATCATACTTCAAAACAATTTATAGCAAAATAATAGATATTTTTTTAAAGACTTTCTACACCTGATTTTTTATCTCCTTCAAATATATCAGGAAAATTCTATTTGAGATATTTTGTAATTAACTAGTGTTGTATTAAATGTTTTTTACGGCTTTGTTGTTTCTTATACTTTCAGTGTTGTATTAAATGTTTTTTATGGATTTGTTGTTTGTTATACTATTTGAGTGCAAATTTTTGTGTTATTTTTAACACATGTATATTTAATAATAGTTTTGGAAACATATAATAATAATTGACAATATTAGAACCTGAAGTTAGTTGATTCTACTATGAATGTATACGTGTTATACACTTTACTCTTTATAGCTTATATAAGAGTAAATAAATACAAAACAACAAAATTATATCACATTAAAGAATAAAATGTACATCAGTAAATTAATGTATGAACTTATTTGTGGTCAGTCTCATTCCAATTTTACTCTTTATCTCATTCCTTCAATTGAAGCGGTAAATCTTAATTCCTGTTCCAGTAACCAACCAAAGGAATAGTTATGCTATTCCTGGGGATAGCAATTCCATGCCATGAACCAAGCCTTGGAAGTTTGGTTGGCGTGGAGTGTGCTTGTAACCTAGGGCACGAGATCATGTCACCATACCAACAATCCCTATGAAAAGCTATTTCAATTCCATGTTTAAATCACTCCAAGAACCGAATGAGCGGTTATATAAACTTCACAATATGTCCCTCGGCCTTTGTCAGCAGCCTATTCTTTCAAGAAAGTTCAAGTCCAAAAAAGAGGAAAACGAAAGAAGCAGAAGATTCTGGTGGTACACACCTGACTTTTCCGGTCATGCAGTGCACAAGTACACGAGCTTTTTCGGTTTGACATTGTTCTGCCAGGAAAATATATTTGTTAATTTCCTTGCAGCAGTTTAATTAAACTAAAAATGGACTCTGCAATTTGGCAAAAAAATCAATATCAGAGCATAGGAACAGACCATAAAATATAGCAATTTCTTCAACGCAGCAATAAGGTTCAAGTGATGTTGAGCAGACACAAAACTCCAAATATGATTTTGAATCATTATTTATACCTTTCCTTCTATGTAATAATCACCAAGATTCAGTGGTTAAGCATTGATTTACACAAATTGAGATTAGGACTACATAACTGAGCTTAACATATCGAGAAAGGCCAATTTAGATCAGTTGGTACACATAAACCAAAACATCTGTAAAATATATCATCATCAAGACGAGAACTGAGGAACCGAATCTAGATATTAAAAAAAAAGAAAAACAGAAAAAGATGCAGCATTCACAAACCTCAATTCCTCACAAGAAATGTCAAGCAAGCCTCAAACATTAGCCTAATCATGCTCATATACACACACATATGGAACTAAATAACGTATTCTAGTTGACTGAATATATCAAAATTCAGACCCTGCCAGAACCCACCCCATGACTTGCTCTGTTGTTTACCTTGTATGCATGTATGTTTACTTCACTATGTTCTTTTATTTACTATATAACTTAACTGTGTTCACTTGTATGTGGTATTCCCATTAACCCTTTGATATTGACAGGTTTACCTTGTTCTATAGATTACCTTGAATAACACTTATGTTCACCTCACATTTATTTATTTTACCTCACGTTTCCCATGTTTACCTCTCAATATCTTTTTCTAGCGTAAATATTCCCAACTCCAGAAAAGATGCAGTGAATAGCAAAGAGACATGCGAACAAACAAAATTCATGAACCCATCTCAACTTCCCACCTAATCCAGCAAGAGAGCTGGTCTATACAGAAATTAAGCAGGCTGTTCCACTGCAAAAATAGGTGGATTCTAGGATTCACACCCAATGCAAAACCAAAAAAGTCCAGCAGCACAAAGAGAGAAAGCAGAGTAGAGAGAATACCAGACAAAAATAGAGAAGAAATAGATAAATAGATGTAGAAATGACGTTTATGGAACTTAAACATACCTAAATACTGTATCGCCTCATCAAAAGGATAAGATTTGTCATCCCCGAGGCAATAATAAGTAAATGAATTCTTGTAGAGATTTGTACAGGAGGGGACAGTCTGCAACAGGAAAAGTAACAATTACATTTCAAACTCTTAGCTTGTACTCAAATCATGAGGCAATGGACTCAAAAACATGGTTGCAAATTGGCACAACTACCCACAAAAGTAGTCCAAACAAATGCAGAAGAAATACCAAGCTTGTCATTTCAGTTTTAGATTACAGAACTGGATAACAAAACCCAATCACCACCAACAAGTCTTGGCTACACCCACATGTAGCCAAAGATAGCTACATTACATGTACATATAGTACAAAAAAACTATACATTACACCTATAAAACATGTACCTTACTTAAATAAAAAATGTTGTACATAAAAATAGCACTTTCAGTATAACTTTTTATTGTACAAGTTTTCCTTACTTATTGTACATGTTTTCATTATTGGTTGTACAGTAAATGTAGTCATATTAAGAAATTACGATCACCATATGATTATATATCTACTAATGAATCCATTAAAAATCATTCAAACCCTTGAATAAAATCAGGCACTAAAATGTTACTGGTACGAGTTAATGGCAACTGGATGGATCTGGTAAGGACCTGACCGTTTGGTACTTCAACTAATAATTTAACATAATAGTTAGCTCCTTCAAAGAGCAACTTAGAATATCAGATGGCAGGATCACCATGCACTACAGGCTGACAAGATTGCAATCAAGTTTTTCAAACACATACATTGCATAATATCAATCATCATAAACTTCAACTCCGGATCACACCCTTGATTCAAATAAGCACTCAAGGTATTGCATCGGACAACAAAAGGCATGTATACAAATTCATCGAGGACATTGATGAATCCACCGAATCAATCAGGGGAATCCATATAATCAGTGCCTTATTCCAAATCATCGTTATCAATTTTGCAACCGCTACCAGACAGTGCCCGCGGAATACCAAAAGAAAAGTTAAATAGGAATAAAGTAGATAACTTACATTGAGAATTCGAGATATCCCTAGAGTTTTAAGAAGCTCGGACCTAGAAGCATTATCATAGCTACCAAGATATAAGAAATCCGGCAAGATTTCGGAAGGAAAAGCGCTAACTGGGATAGAAGTCCTCTCTGAAGTTGCCGGCATCCGGTGACCACATATGCCACAGACCTCACCTTCCTCGTACCTATGGTAGTGCCCACAGATACCACAAGGGTTCTCTCTCTCCCTCTTCCTCGCACCCCCACCAGTCGAAGACCCACAAGTAGCCATTCACTTCGTTTCTAACCTAATCAAATGCCCTAGAACAGAATCTACACTCGGTTTACAAAACAAACGATCAATCTCAAGCAACAAGGAACCGGGAAAGGCAGAATATGGAGTTTTTGGTCTCGCTTGATTGGGTATTAAATAGCGTAACGATAGAAGAAAATCACTATTGAGTATTGACCGCCGAAGCAGAGAGGAAACCGATTAACCGAAGGGTGGGAAGAAACAGAGTTGCGAAACGACAGCGGTGAGTTACAGAGGAAGTTAAGTTACGGCTCGTTTGGTCCAAGGTTCCTTCGTACAGTTGAATGTTGATCACTTTGGTTCATGACCCATGACATTCGGTGTAATTATAAGTAGAGGTGGCAGTTCGGGTCAATCGGTTCGGGTTCGGTTAGGTTCGGTTCGGGTCGATTTCAAATCGTTCAATATTTGGTTCGGGTTGGATCGGGTCAGTTGAATTCGGTTTGTTCGGGTTGAGTTCGGTTTGTTGAAATTTCGGGTCAGTTTGGATCGGTTTGGTTGATTTTCGGTTTGGATGACTTTCGGTTAGGGTGACTTTGGGTCGGGTAACTTACGGTTCGGGTTAGCCTTTGGGTCATTCAGTTTTTTCGGGTTATGGGTCAAATTCGGGTCAATTATTCGGTTAAATTCGGTTGCCATTACAGAATCCCGCAACTCAATCATCATGATATGCAAATTTGACTTCAATCAATCTCAACACGTATAAATGTATATAAAAGATTAATTTAAACAAATAATTATAATTTGCATCATGTTATACTTTAGCAACTAACTCTGAACTTATCATAATTATTGATGTAGCTTTAGATTATTTAATAGTTTCATTATTTTGAGAGGAGTATAAATAAGGTATGTTTGTGGATAATTATTAAAATTGTATCAAAGTGTAGTAACTTGTATTTTCAATCTATTAATAGTTAGCGAATGGAATTAGTTAATAAGTTTTGTTGACTTTTTTTACGGTAGTTAAAAACTGTTAATGATGAAGAACTATTCAGATGCATGAGAATTTTGCTACATAGGTAAAAACCTTCAAGTATATTAAACATTTATGCTAAATTGCTAATGCGAGAATTATTCACAAGATTGGATAAAGGCTTGAAAAATTCTAATTAATAAAAACACCTTCAATATATGAATAATTAATACAATAATGATATATGAATAGTGATAAAATTTGAGTCTAAATATACAAATATTTTTGGTTCTTACCAATCTATCATTGATGAGTAACGCATTATCATTAATTCATTATTAGTTGTGCAATTAATGAAAAAGCATGATAATTAATTACTTTAAAATTTTATAGTGCAAAATATTTGTGGTATATTTAAAATAATTTCTCGTGTATATAAGTTTATTAATACTTTTTTATAGGTACGCCACTTACTAAGTAATGATTAATTGTAAAAGTATTGTGGGGCATTGTTTAGTGTTGTATGATAAAATGCTAAATACTGATTTGTATTTAAACTAGATATTAGGTATAAACATTCTGTTTTATTCTCATTGTCTCCTATAATTAATGCAATATAATCTTTCGGGTCACATCGGATATATTAGTTCGAGTCACACAGGTTTCGGTTCGGGTTCGGTTTGGTTGGTTTTCGGTTGGTTTCGGTTCGGGTCACTTCGGTTTTCGGGTCATCGTCGGGTTATGGGTGACTTCGGTTCGGTTGATTTTGGTTCGGATGACTTCGGTTCGGATGATTGTGGATTGTGGTTTACTTTCGGTTTTAAAATAATACGGTTCGGTTTGGTCCGGGTCGGTTTATTTCGGATTTCGGGTCATTTTTCAAGTTATAGTTTTTGGTTGACATTCGGATTCAGATCGGATTGGTTCGGTTCGGTTTTTCGGGTTCGGGTTACTTTTGCCAGGTCTAATTATAACCGCACTAATGTGGCTTGGCTAATTAAATTTGGGAAAATTCACTATATAGCCCTGTTTTTTTAATTCACAATATACCCCTGTTGGTTGTTGTAATTCATCTTTAAACATGCTTAAATGTTCTCCAAAATTAATGAAACTTTACATGGATGATGCTAAAGTGTTATATTTTGGTCCAATATTAAATTTGAAGTTTTTAAGCTCACATGTGACCTGTGGGACCCAATGAAAATTGTGACATGTTCATTGGGTCCCACATGTCACATATGAGCTTAAAAAACTTCAAATTTGATATTGGACTAAAATATAACACTTTAGCATCATCCATGTAGAGTTTCAGCAATTTTGGACAACATTTAAGCATGTTTAAAGTTGAATTATGAAAACCAACAGGGGTATATTGTGAATTATGAAAGAAAACAAGGGTATATCATGAATTATCCCTTCAATTTTTCATTGAAGTATTTTCCCTCATTTACATCCAGTAGCGGATCTAGGAATTTGTTAGGGGGTTAAAAAAAAATTTGACTCTAACCTCCATTAAAACATTATGTTATTTTGTATTTTTTTCAAAAATTTATAAGAGCATTTTACAAATTTTTAAGCTCCCCTCCTGCATCCGCCTCTATTTACATCTGACACCTTCTGTTCAAGTTGGTTTGATTTAATAATTCCTCACTCATGTATTTTCCCTCATTTTACATCTGACACCTTCCGTTCAAATTGATTTGCTTTGATTTTCGTTCAATTTAAGAGATGCTTAAACGCTATCTATAGTTGACAAAACTTTACATGGACGATGTTGAAGTGTTATATCTCGGACCTACGTGAAATCCCAAGTTTTGAACCTCACATGCTTAAATGTGGTACGTTGTTGACAAAACTTTACATGCATGATGTTAAAGTGTTATTTTTTACCTATATATGTCAAATCCTAAGTTTTATAAGCTCACATGTGGCCTCTGACTGTCAGACCCAATGAAAATTTGTTCAGAGTAAGCTTTTTTTTTGCGGTTCTGACGCAAGTTGGTCATATGTGAGCTTACTCTAAACGTGTTTTCATTGTGTCTCACAGTCACAGGTCACATGTGAGCTTACAAACCTATGATTTGTGTATATATAAGTTCGAAAGATAACACTTTAACATCGTTCATATAAATTTTCGTCAATTACGGACAGCATTTAAGCATCTCCTAACTTGAACAAAAATTAGAGAAAACTAACTTGCGCCAGAAACCGTGAAATTTTTACTCAGGACGTGTTTTATTAGGTCGCACACGTCACATATGAGCTTAAAAAACTTAGGATTTTACATAGGTTTGAAAAATAACACTTTGGGCTCGTTTTGGAGCTAGATTAAAATTGTTGGGCCCACCAGATGAAGATGAGACGCTAGGTTGACAAGCGTTTGATCAATTGTGAATTTAATCTGTAGCGTTTATTTACTGGACCCACATACAGATAATCTTCATCTACCCTTTGACAGCTTCGTCTAGAACGGAGCCTTTAACACCATCCACGTAAAGTTTCATCAACTTTGGATAGTGTTTAAACATCTCTTAAATTGAACGAAATTTTTTAAAAAACCAACTTGCACGGAAGGAGCCGGGTGCAAAACGTGGAAAACCACATGTGTTGGTACGGTATAATTAACCTCGCCTTAACCATGTCATTAAAGGAAACTAATCACACTTCAGTACTTCTAAACATCCACTCTGAATGATAGCCAACAACTGGAGAACGAGATGGTCGACCACCAAGCTCGACCCCAGGAAGTCGGGTTTCCCCAACAGAAACCTCGGTCCCAGAGTGAAGGCCAAAATCAAAATCAGCCAGCCAGAACCAATTGGGTTTCAAACCCCGGCCAGTCTCCCGACCAGCTCTCTACTGCAACAACCTCGACTCTGCTACATAGAGCACTCATGACCTAGCACGTGTGATGCTGACATCCCGTCCCATCAGTCCCGTCAGACAACCCATCATTACTACTTACACATCTCCATGACACATTATTAAATACCCCAAGATTGATGTGTTTGTTTCATGATTAACGGGCAAGGAAGCTTCGTTCCTAACAGATCTATCCTGGGTGACATCATCCCACCGCGTGGAGGTAGCCCGCGTCACCAGCCCAGATAGTATATGAGCAGCAAGCGTGTTCATCTGTCTCTTTCGCTATAAATAGCATTCAATGTCTCATTTATTGAGCACACACAATTAATACTCTCTATTCTCTATTGTATCTCTCAATAACACTAAGAATCTTTGTCAAGCACCCATGGACTGGATCATTCAAAATCAAACCACATAAATTGCAATGTTGTCTTGTTCATTCATAGTCAAGAATTCATAACCACAATCTATAACATATAAGAGAGTTAATCTAAACTCATAACACGAATTACCCTCTAACATTAGGCGTCGTTTGTGGGAATGTACTCACCATCACTACAAAGCAGCTCTATCCACCACCAAGAAGAACCCCTAAATGACCACTACCACTGATAAGTGCAAATTATATAGATAAATAAGGGTCTAATTCACCTATTTGTAGTAGTTTAGGCAACATTTCACACTTATCGTGTGTTTTCCTATGATTTATGTTTAGATAATAATTGATGCATTTTTATGTATCAAGTGCAGGTAAAGGTCAAGGAATTGAATTATTCACTTTACAAGCTTCGCAACGCATCAAACGAGGAATAAAACGAAGTCCAAACGAAGAATCTGGACCCAAAACAAGTTTAGCTCGTTAGGATACAAACCTGTCCAGACTTGTATGTCCAGATGGAGGCCAAGACTTCCTAAAAATGCGTCCAAACATGCGTCTTGATATGCACGTCTAGACATGGCCAAAAAGCGAAAATATATGTTTTTAAGAGATAAAATTGTTTATTTTTTAATATAAAAATCACCCAGGGTCGAGAGAACAAAACCACACATTACCAGACACGTCTTGAATACGGGAAACAGCAGCCATGAAATAGAGAAGAAGACAAAGCGATAGGAGCATGATGGGATTCGTCATCGGTTCCACTCCAGATTTGATGAGATTTTTTTCCTATTTTATTGTCGTTTCTATTTCTTTGTTTTCCATGATTGAGTAGAATGTTAGAATCTTGGTTTACTATAGATCCCTAGTTTTAGATTTCTTCTCCCTTTTGTGATTTACATTGATAGGACTGAAAGTGCTAACCGAGTTTGTCTGAGGTGTTAGACTTAGGCAGACCCGTTCTGAGACAAATAGAGAATGCAAAAGCTTTTGAGGCACAAAGATACAAGAATAGGAAACTTGTATTGAAAACTCAAAGTGAATTTGCAAACCTAATTTCCTACACTTGGGGTTAGACAGAAGAACTTTGTCTAACACCTACACTAAAAAACTCTAAAGATAGATCAACGAAAACTATGAAGTATTTTGGTGCATGAAGCTCTAGAAGCTATGTATAACGTTTGAGTGCGGAAACGAAGACCACTGAACTTTACAGAGATCTCTTAAAGCTCTCTCTCTCGTTTGGAAATACAACAATGTAAGCACACACGAAATATGATGCTACTTAATGACTTAAATAGAAACTCTTAATCTTGATTAACTTCGAAGTGGGTGCTCCGCGTTCTCTGCTGATTTAGGAAGGTTTAAATCAGTCATCACTTCATATAAATAAATCTTGACTCGTAGTAACTGACAACTCCTCCATTACTTCTAAATTAGTCTTCAGCGGCAGTTACTGTAACACCCCAACCGCTAATCCTATGCTTACCGTCTAATCGTCCTATTAATCCTACGAGTTCGCAGCGAAATTATTACATACTTACTACGGCGGGTGAAACAATGCCGCTAACCGCCCATACGGCTAGCTAGGCTACTAATACTTACAGTCACGGTCTGATGAACATAATGTACCGAGCTACTAATATAATGCATACCGAATATAACATAACCTACTTACATTCCTGGATCACCGAGTAGTTAAAGTATTACTTTACATCCCTTACCACACTTCCCAAAAGAATGAGTTTCTAAGGCTACTCATCTATACCAACTCCATTCTATCAAAATCCAAAAAGGTGTACCCCGTGGTACACCGGCTAATCAAAAGTTACAGCCATGTACTACTTAGTACACCCATCGTAAATTCAATGTTTACATTTCAAAAAAAAAGGATAAAGAAATAGAACTATGTCCTCAGCATCTTCATCAATCTCTAGTACCTGCGTGTAGTAAAAATGGTGCCCCAAGGGGCTCAGCAAAAGCTGCATATGGACTCCGCATATACCGCGTGCTAGCTAGGGCACGCCGACTATTTGACGTCCACTAAACATGCCATTCATTATTCATACAATGCTCTTCATACAATATACATGCTATACAATTCATTACACAATCCAGGCAACATTACAAGTACACATCTTACTTACCTTCACAAGGTTAGCCAAATTATGCATCCGGGTTAATCGGAATGCTTTACTCCTTTACTCATTACTTACTTCTTCTTACTTACAATTACTTACTTCCTTTTTACTTTACTTACTCATTCTTACTTACTTACTTATACTCAAGTCAAGTCGTCGGGACCTCCGGCCTTGGGGACTACACCGTCCCACATCCGGGATTTACTTGACTCACTAATCCGGGATGCTACCCACTTAAGGGATTTGGGCCGCGGACCAGTTTAAGAGTCAGGAATTGGAGCCAACCTCTCGTGACTCCGCATCCTCACGCGTGGCCGAAACTATATCGGACTTCTACTCATTCCAATTTAATTACCATTTTAAGTTAGGATGGTTAGCTTGTTAGGAACAAGTTAGAAGTCCAAACACAATAATTAACGGTCACGGTACAATACAACATACATACACGCATTCATATTCATCCAAACATTTCATGAATTATACAAACTAAGAATTAAGAAAATATACAACATCATACAACACTACATATTCACAAGTATGCATATTAACTCCGATTCGTGCATTTATCTTATTTGGTGATCAATTAGCACACAACACACAAATCAGAGTAACCAAGATAGCACCCGGGGCATGAGGAATCCATACCGTTCACCGTTGTACGTACTTCCAAACGTGCTTCCGGTGTCACAAATCAAGTCCTATTATATACATACAATTAAATGATTAATCTAACTATCATTACTTAACTCATACTTACTATGTCCTTATACTTCTTACATTTACTCTTTACTTACTTACTTTTCCTTTACTTAAGTTTCTATCTTCTTACTTAAGGTTTGCATGCTCACACTCATGTACATATACATATATGTATGGGTATACATATACATATACATATATACAATTATTATTTAAATTAAAATAATTTTTTTTTTTTTTTTGTCAGGACCGGACTTGCGACCGACCTTGGCAAGTCCGGTCCATTCCAGTAGGTTTCATCGGGAAAATTTTTGGCCCGACCGGACTTGCATGTCCGGTCGCAAGTCCGGTCGATTCCAGTAACATTCTTACGGAAATTTTTCTGCTCGACCGGACTTGCAAGTCCGGTCGCAAGTTCGGTCGATTCCAGTAGCATACCGAGGGGAAATTTTTCTGCTCGACCGGACTTGCAAGTCCGGTCGCAAGTCCGGTCGATTCCAGTAGCATACTGACGGGAAAATTTTCTGCTCGACCGGACTTGCAGGTCCGGTCGCAAGTCCGGTCGTTCCCAGTGTTTGCATTTTAATTTCTGTTTTCAGTCCTCTCTTTCACCCATTACTTCCCCATTGTTCCTACACTTAATCCTACATGTTTTAACACCATTTAAACCTCCTAATACACCCTAGTTCATTTCCTAACTCCTTACACAATTTTATACTCATTCACTCATCTAATTTTCTAAGTTTCAACTCTCACTTTCACTAGTTGTTTCCTAGTTGTGTTTTGCTACAGATTTTATTCTAACTCTCTCCCAACACTAGCTCTCTCTTCTAATGTCATTTCTAACACTTCTAATACACTACAACTACATTAACTATCTCTCCCCATCTTTCCTCTAACAATCTATTTCAAAATCTGTTACAACTTACATTAGTCATCTAGTTTTAATTCTCTAAGTGTTCTAATCCTAGGCAAATTTTGCCATAACCTCCCCTATAATTTTATACTCTCACCGCATATTCTAGTTCACAATTCAACACTCTTTTCACCTGTTTCAACAACCAAAACTATACAAGCTCTCATATACAATACCAATACTAAACAACACTAGAAACACTACAAAATTCCTGCACACAACACTACTCCCCCAATCTGTTTTGTAACAGTTTTACATGTCTTTTAAAGGCTTCCAAATACTTGTATTCTCTCACACATTATACTACTAATGCATTACCATTTTTCAATACCAATTTTCATCACTAAAAATCTGTTACATATACAATTACAAGACTACACAAAGGTGAACATTCCTTACCTTGCTTTACTTTCTAGATTTTCTTTCTTCTTTCTCCTTCCTTCTCCCTCTACCGGTTTTGGTATTCAACAAATCTAACATTATCACCCATATATACACACACATTCAATACCAAAACTACTCTTAATATTATTTAAGCTTTCAATGTAGATTTCTAGGGTTTAGAATTCATATTACCTCTCAAGAGTGCAAATGAAGCTTGGAGTGGTTCAAGAACAAGGTTTCCAACTCCTTCAACAAGCCAAAATCGGCTAGAACACAAGAGACCAAACAAGGGTTTAGTCTAGATTTTCGTTTTGCCCACAAGAGCTAGAAAAAGATGGAGTTTTCAAAATATCTTTACCTTAGAAGAACAAGGAGAAGGAGGGCCTTCTAATGGTGGTGTTGAAACTCCAAATGGGATATACCCTCAAAATCGAAAATGGTTGTTTTTGGATTTTGGAAAGATGAAAATGTAGCTCTTGAGGAGGGGATTACAATGGTGTACTTTTTATAATTTTTGGAAGAGTATGGAGAGAGTTACAAAGGAGAGAAGTGGTAGTTTTGTGAGAGCTTCTCAAAATGCCATGGAAATCGCTTGAGGAAGAAGGAGAAGAAAAGAGAGGTGCTGGTGTGGGTGTTCTCACGTGAGAGAGGGAGTGAATGGAGGAGAGAGGGAAATATTTGCTTTTTGATTTCTTAATGGTTTTGTCCTCTAGTGTATTAGACACAATAAAAGAAAATAAGGGAGTGTGAGGGTGAGGGCCTTAAAATCGGCTAGCACACAGACCCACTTGTGGGTTTTGAAATTTATTTGCAATATTGGACACACTAGTTTGGTCTATTTATATTTCTACCCCACAACTTCCCGTTTTTGACAGTTTTTACTAATTCCTCGTTTTCTTGATTTTTATTCGTTTAAAAGTCTCACTAATATTTATTAATGATTATTTAGTTGACCAAAACTGTTACGAGTCTATTTGACCCGCTTAAAGACACGTTTTCCCGGTTACCTCGTAAAACACGCTTTAAGGTTCGGTAATGTTTTTAAACCGTTTTAAAGGTCCGTTTTCTTCGGGATTTGTTCCCTAATAATTATTTACACTTAATTAAGCTTCTAAATTATTTATTAGCCTAATTAATCACTATTTTTAATTACGGGGTATTTCAATCTACCCCCCTTAAGGAACTTTGCCCTCAAAGTTGCTCAAGGTTAATAGTTTTATAATTCTACTCATTATGCAACCCAATTGTCATAATGTATCTTCCTACACCTATGAGGTGTTTACTTCATTCCACATTACAAGCATACACAATTCAACATCATACACAATTCACATGCACAATGATCATTTCCATTCATACCATACCACAATACAAAATACATCATTACCATCCACAATACACATTACACCAATACACCATACATTACACATACATATTCATTCATTACACATTACACATACAAAATACATCCATACAAAGTTCACTTGCACTACATGTGCCATACAAAATGCAATGCTTACCCCGAAGCAATGCTAAAGCAAAGGGTTCTACCCCCCTTAAAAGGGGTACGACCCGTACCCGTATACTAAATACTAGGCTAACTAGTCTATGAATAACTACGGGTATTTAGCCTTCATGGCATCTTCCAACTCCCATGTCGCTTCTTCGACATCATGGTTAGACCATAGGACCTTCACCATTCGTATAGACTTATGGCGAGTGTCTCTGGTCTTCCTATCAAGGATTCTCACTGGAGTTTCGACATATCGCATGTTTGGCTCAATGGATAGTCTCTCGGGCTCCAACACATGAGAAGGATCAGCCAAATACTTCTTGAGTTGTGACACATGAAATACATCATGGACACGTCCCAAGTCCTCAGGTAGTGCTAATCTGTAGGCTACTGAACCAACTCTTTCAGTGATAGTGTACGGCCCTACGAACTTTGGGCTTAGTTTGCCCTTCTGACCAAAACGGAAGACACCCTTCATAGGTGAAACTCGCAAGAACACTTGGTCGCCCACGGCGAACTCAAGGTCGCGTCGTCTCACATCCGCATAGGATTTCTGTCTATCTTGGGCTGCCTTCATGTTAGCTCGGATTTGTTGCACTTCGGCTTGTACTTGCTCAAGGTATTCCGGTCCTATTATGACCGCTTCACTTGACTCATCCCAACACAAGGGTGTACGGCAAGGTCTACCGTATAGGGCTTGGAAAGGCGACATCTTAATCGAGGCGTGATAACTATTATTATACGAGAATTCGATAAGATGAAGCTTATCTAACCAACTCCCCTGAAAGTCCAAGGCACATGCCCGAAGCATGTCCTCTAGTGTCTGGATGGTCCTTTCTGTCTGACCGTCGGTCTGAGGATGGAAGGCGGTACTCAACTTCAGTTCTGTACCCAACGCTTCCCTTGTAGCTCTCCAGTATCTCGAAAGAAATCTGGTGTCGCGGTCAGATACTATGGTCTTAGGGACTCCGTGGTGTCTGATGATCTCCTTATCAAAAAGCTCTGCTAGCTTCACTACCTTCCAGGTGTCCTTCATCGGTATGAATCTGGCAACCTTGGTAAGGCGATCTACTACAACCCAGATCATGTTGAGTCCTCCCCTGGCAGGTGGGAGTCCTACAACAAAATCCATGGAGATATCATGAAATTTCCACTACCGGAACTGGCATAGTTGTACCATTCCGCCCGGTCTACGGTGTTCAAATTTTACCTTCTGGCAGTCAAGCATCTCAGTACGAATTTTGTCACGTTTGACTTCATTCCCAGACCACCAGAAGTACCTCTTCATTCTTTGTAATCTTGGAGGATCCCAGATGGACGATAATGAGAACTATGTGACTCTCGCAGGATGCGATCCCTTTAGCTCAGCATTGCTCGGGGGACGCATAGCCTGCCATTCAACCGAATCAAACCATCTTCAGTAGCTGTTGAAATCATACTTTTTCTTTTCAAATGTACCATGCTCGATCTTTGTCTGATTTCGGTTAGGTAAGGGTCGCTCGACTGAGCTCGCACCTCGTCAACCAAGCTAGAAGAAGCGAGTAGCGAATGGAGCGAGTGTGCTCGACGGCTCAGGGCGTCGGCTACATTGCCTTCCCTTCCTTATACTGCAGATTGATGTCGTAGTCTGAGAGAAACTCCATCCACCTTCTCTGTCTCAAGTTGAGTTCTTTCTGAGTGAATACATACTGTAAGCTCTTATGTCGGAGTAGATGGTGATGCTTACCCCATAGAGATAGTGTCGCCATATCTTCAAGGCGAAGACAATGGCTCCTAACTCTAAGTCGTGAGTCGGGTAATTCTCCTCATGTTTCTTCAGCTGGCGGGAGGCATAAGCAACAACCTTGCCATGCTGCATGAGTACGCATCCCATTCCTTTGCCTGATGCATCACAGTATACCTCAAATCCCTCTGTGCCCTCTGGAAGAGTAAGGACGGGCGCTGAGGTCAATGAGTCTTTCAGTTTCTGAAATGATACTCGCACTCGTCTGTCCATACAAACGGTGCATCTTTCTTCATCAATGTAGTCATGGGCTTGGCGACTTTCGAGAAGTCCCTTACAAATCTCCGGTAGTAACCGGCTAGACCAAGAAAGCTCCTAATGTCGGTAACAGTCTTGGGTCTAGGCCATGATCGTACAGCTTCTACTTAGAAGGGTCAACTGAGATACCTGCGCTCGAGATGACATGTCCAAGGAATGATACCTGATCAAGCCAAAACTCGCATTTGGAGAACTTCGCATAAAGCTGGTTCTCGCGCAGTGTCTCAAGCACTTTCCTCAAGTGAATTTCATGTTCCTCTGGTGATTTGGAATATACAAGGATGTCGTCGATGAAGACCACAACCGAAGTGTCCAACTGCTCACTGAATAAACGATTCATGAGGTCCATGAATTTTGCCGGTGCGTTTGACAAACCGAATGGCATCACTGTGAATTCGTAGTGGCCATATCTGGTACGGAATGCCGTTTTCTCAATGTCTTTTCCTTGATTGCAATCTGATGGTACCCTGAACGGAGGTCGATCTTGGAGAAGACTGAGGCTCCTTTCAACTGGTCGAATAGATCATCAATACGTGGTAGTGGGTATTTATTTTGACTGTGACCGCATTCAGCTCGCGGTAGTCAATGCAAGTCGGAGGCTACCGTCCTTCTTCTTCACGAAGAGAACCGGTGCTCCCCAGGGTGATACGCTCGGGCGTATAAACCCTTTGTCTAGAAGATCTCTCAACTGCTCTTTCAATTCGGTCATTCTGCTGGTGCCATGCGGTACGGTGCCCTAGCAATGGGACCGGTACCTGGCAATAGATCAATTCGAATTCCACTGCTCTCGGTGGTGGCATGCCGGGTAGCTCCTTAGGGAATACATCGGGATACTCGGATACAATAGGTACTTCATCACTGAACTCTGGATCTCGCTCCAGGTCTTGTACATAACAAGATACACTTCTTGGCCCTTTCTGAGCTCCCGGTACATAGCCATGGCAGATATGATGTGGTCGAAGGCTCTCTCGGTCTCTGGCGGTAAGATACGGTAACCCCAGAAGGACTCTTGAGCAGCAAACGATGCTCGGCGCAGAGGATTCTACCCTTGTGCCGCTCCAACCAATTCATCCCAATGATTACGTCGAATCCCAATCCATTGAATTCGATGAAGGAAAGGGAAACGATTCGCCTTTGATTTGGATTGTGGCTGATTGATAGTATTTGGTGCACTTTACTCGCTCCTTCGATGGGAGAGTAACCATGAAGTTCGGTAGCTCATCCGCATCTAGCTTCAACCTCTTCACAAAGGATGGTGATACGAAAGTGTGAGAGGCGCCGGAGTCGAATAACACATTGGCATCAATGCCATTTACTGGGAAGGTTCCCGTTAGAATGGTGCCGCTTCTGCCGGCTTGTGCTTCGGTGAGGATGCTCAGGTTACCTTCGGTACCGAGTCCACAACCTATTGGATTCACAATTGGATAAGTATTGATGGTGGACACAAGTGGAATTAAATCAACACTGCTCTTTATTGATAAACCAACCATCATACATGCCGTGTCTCTAATACACGTTACTAAAGATTACATGATACTAGGAATTTAATACTTTCTAAAGGTAAGGTTCAGGCGTCCTGGTTTCATGTGTGTGGCATTGATTATTGCCGGCGGTGCCGTATTCAACTTGATCTTGTTGATCCCGTGATACAGCATCCTAGAGTTTCCACCCATGATTAGGACATCTCCTGATCTCAATACCAGTTTCTGTGCGAGGTCCACACGCTTCTGCTCGCTATACAGGAATACGGCGTCATCACCAATGGACCAAGACACTACGGGCACTCCTTGTTCAAGAGATTCCGCTGTCTCGTCCTTGTCTTGGTGTAACCCAAGTCGTCCTTCTTTTCATAGAAGTTGACGATACAAAGGTCCGCTTCAAGTGCGGGGATTGGTTCAGTTCACATTGTTGTGCAAGTTCAACTGCTTGAGTGATGAGGGTCTGAAACTCTGGTGGTATTGTCGGTGGCGTCGCTCCATCTTGTGTTCGTGTCTCCTGGTATGTCTTGGTATAAGGATTCCAGTCCTTTCCCAAGCACATCATCTTCAGCTTCATCTTCGCTCCACCGGGGAATTCGGGTGTGTAAAATCCACCTTGACCCGTTCCTAGCTCGTTGCATCGTCGGATGATTGAGATTTGCGCTTCGGGTGTCAGGTATCCCTTAATAAATCATACCTGGTCGGATGACCTGACACTGTTTGTTGGTGTAGTCGTGGTTGGTGATGTCGATCTCTTCTTGATTCAAGGTTACCGGTATTGGGTAACAGATACTAAAGTTTCCTATGGTTACAAATTTCATCTACGGTGAGTACTAGTTTCAACTACTTCATTTCATGCTAATATACACTTCATTATTTACTCATGCATTCACTCATACAATTACTCTACTACTAGGCATGCTATTTCAAGGATTAAAGGTTTAGGTGATTACCTTGGCCGGATTTCGAACCGGGCCCATCGCGGTCAATCACATGCAGAACAGGCTGCCTCTGAGGTGCGCCTCTCTGAGGGCCCCGGGATCCCTGTCCCTGAGGTGCCTGCTGGGCCGGTGCATCGCCAGATGCCACCTCCTTGCCCTCTCTCTGCTTGTAGTTTGGAAGTTTCCCTTCGGCTTTCCACTCTCGGGCACTTGTTAGCTGTGTGTCCCAGCTTCTGGCAGTTGTAGCATTTGATCTCCCTCCCGTAGCAGTCCTTACCAGGATGGTCCTGGTTGCACTTTCTGCACACATAGGTGCGGCCGTCGGAGAAGGTTTTGGCGGCCGGAGCTAGAACCTGAGGTTAGAGGGTTAGCACATGTGTGCGTGGTATACTAGATACGATACTTATGAATACGAATTGGAAGTAGAATTTACCCTTAGGAGGGTGTGATCTCAGTGGCTTAGCTGCCACCGGTGCAGAATAACCAAGCTGAAGGATCTCAGCTGGTTTGCCCTGCTCAGCATGGGCACTGCTCTCACTTGGGGACTTCTTCTGAGAAAAGAAGTTCCCTTTCTTCTTCTTCCAGCTTTTACCCTGGTTCTGCTCCTCGCTGGTATTTTGTTATTGGCCTTGCGCTTCAGCGCGGTTTCTTCATCCCTCATTGGCAAGTGATCTCAACGCGAGAAGCCGCGTGATAACACTCCTGAAATTTCAGGTATTAGCCGGGATTCTCATTTGGAAAGGATAAGGAAAAGATTCAAAGAATTCAAGGAATTTAAGGAATTGAATGATACTAAGGGTTAACCGTTATTTACCTGAAGGGAGGTAAATCGTGTAGCCCATACCGTACCGAAGGCGATGGCTCAGACCGCCATAGAAGCGATCGACCAACACCTGGCCGGTGTATCCAAGATCAGGGAGGAGACGGAGAATGGAGGTGAAGGTGCGGTAGTACTCATCCACAGACATCTTGTCTGTCATCTTTAAGGCGTCTAGCTCTAGCCTTTTCTTCGTTTTACATGCTCCGGATAGTACTTGGATCGGAGGAGTGATGCGAAGGAATCCCAATCGAAGGTGGGGTCGCTGACATGCTCGTGCTTCACCAGTTTCCACCAATCCATGCGCATCCTTAAGTAGTAGGCAGCTACTCTGACTCGAACTCCAGCAGGAGCTTCGAGTGTTTCAAAAGCAGTCTCCATTCGGAGATGTAGGCCTCTAGCTTAGCCGGATCACTCTCGCCCCGAAAGCAGGGAGGGCGGAGTTCCGCTACAGCTTTTACCCAGTTAGCTTCTCTGGGTGGAGGGGGAGGGATTGGCCCCGTTTGAGTTTGTTGGTTTGTTGGGATTGTTGTACAGCTTGTTACTTGTGGTAGCATCTGTGCTACCGTGGCGGCGACGATCTCAGCTATCGTCTGCGCGCCGGTTCCATCTGAGGCTTCGCCTCTAGGTCGGCCTCGGCCTCGTCCTGACATCTGAATGTTTAACAGTTACATTAGGCTTTGCAAGATAGGACTCAAAGGTCTTGGAATTTAAGCAAGGTATCGTTCATAAGAACGTTAAGGGTATCCGTTGTTAACAACGGTAGTTCCTAGTTAGGTTTCTAAGTATCCGTCTTAAGACGGTTGAAATCCTAACTCGGTAATCCCCTATGCTCGGTACTATGGACATCAGAGCGTAACTACGCTCTGATACCACTTTTTGTAACACCCCAACCGCTAATCCTATGCTTACCGTCTAATCGTCCTATTAATCCTACGAGTTCGCAGCGGAATTATTACATACTTACTACGGCGGGTGAAACAATGCCGCTAACCGCCCATACGGCTAGCTAGGCTACTAATACTTACAGTCACGGTCTGATGAACATAACGTACCGAGCTAATATAATGCATACGAATATAACATAACCTACTTACATTCCTGGATCACCGAGTAGTTAAAGTATTACTTTACATCCTTTACCACACTCCAAAAGAATGAGTTTCTAAGCTACTCATCTATACCAACTCCATTCATAAATCCAAAAAGGTGTACCCCATGGTACACCGGCTAATCAAAAGTTACAGCCATGTACTACTTAGTACACCCATCTAAATTCATGTTACATTCAAAAAGAAGATAAAGAAATAGAACTATGTCTCACATCTTCATCAATCTCGAGTACCTGCGTGTAGTAAAAATGGTGCCCCAAGGGGCTCAGCAAAAGCTGCATATGGACTCCGCATATACCGCGTGCTAGCTAGGGCACGCCGACTATTTGACGTCCACTAAACATGCCATTCATTATTCATACATACATGCTCTTCATACAATATACATGCTATACAATTCATTACACAATCAAGGCAACATTACAAGTACACATCTTACTTACCTTCACAAGGTTAGCCAAATTATGCATCCGGGTTAATCGGAATGCTTTACTCTTTTACTCATTACTTACTTCTTCTTACTTACAATTACTTACTTCCTTACTTTACTTACTCATTCTTACTTACTTACTTATACTCAAGTCAAGTCGTCGGGACCTCCGGCCTTGGGGACTACACCGTCCCACATCCGGGATTTACTTGACTCACTAATCCGGGATGCTACCCACTTAAGGGATTTGGGCCGCGGACCAGTTTAAGAGTCAGGAATTGGAGCCAACCTCTCGTGACTCCGCATCCTCACGCGTGGCCGAAACTATATCGGACTTCTACTCATTCCAATTTAATTACCATTTTAAGTTAGGATGGTTAGCTTGTTAGGAACAAGTTAGAAGTCCAAACACAAAATAACGGTCACGGTACAATACAACATACATACACCATTCATATCATCCAACATTTCATGAATTATACAAACTAAGAATTAAGAAAATATACAACATCATACAACACTACATATTCACAAGTATGCATATTAACTCCGATTCGTGCATTTATCTTATTTGGTGATCAATTAGCACACAACACACAAATCAGAGTAACCAAGATAGCACGGGGCATGAGGAATCCATACCGTTCACCGTTGTACGTATTCCAAACGTCCTTCGTGTCACAAATCAAGTCCTATTATATACATACAATTAAATGATTAATCTAACTATCATTACTTAACTCATACTTACTATGTCCTTACTTCTTACTTACTCTTTACTTACTTACTTTTCCTTTACTTAAGTTTCTATCTTCTTACTTAAGGTTTGCATGCTTACACACATGTACATATACATATATGTATGGGTATACATATACATATTATATATACATTATTATTTAAATTAAAATAATTTTTTTTTTTTGTCAGGACCGGACTTGCGACCGACCTTGGCAAGTCCGGTCCATTCCAGTAGGTTTCATCGGGAAAATTTTTGGTCCGACCGGACTTGCATGTCCGGTCGCAAGTCCGGTCGATTCCAGTAACATTCTTACGGGAAATTTTTCTGCTCGACCGGACTTGCAAGTCCGGTCGCAAGTTCCGGTCGATTCCAGTAGCATACGAGGGGAAATTTTTCTGCTCGACCGGACTTGCAAGTCCGGTCGCAAGTCCGGTCGATTCCAGTAGCATACTGACGGGAAAATTTTCTGCTCGACCGGACTTGCAAGTCCGGTCGCAAGTCCGGTCGATCCCAGTGTTTGCATTTTAATTTCTTTTCAGTCCTCTCTTTCACCCATTACTTCCCCATTGTTCCTACACTTAATCCTACATGTTTTAACACCATTTAAACCTCCTAATACACCCTAGTTCATTTCCTAACTCCTTACACAATTTTATACTCATTCACTCATCTAATTTTCTAAGTTTCAACTCACACTTTCACTAGTTGTTTCCTAGTTGTGTTTTGCTACAGATTTTATTCTAACTCTCTCCAACACTAGCTCTCTCTCTAATGTCATTTCTAACACTTCTAATACACTACAACTACATTAACTATCTCTCCCATCTTCCTCTAACAATCTATTTCAAAATCTGTTACAACTTACATTAGTCATCTAGTTTAATTCTCTAAGTGTTCTAATCCTAGGCAAATTTTGCCATAACCTCCCCTATAATTTTATACTCTCACCGCATATTCTAGTTCACAATTCAACACTTTTCACCTGTTTCAACAACCAAAACTATACAAGCTCTCATATACAATACCAATACTAAAACAACACTAGAAACACTACAAAATTCCTGCACACAACACTACTCCCCAATCTGTTTTGTAACAGTTTTACATGTCTTTTAAAGGCTTCCAAATACTTGTATTCTCTCACACATTATACTACTAATGCATTACCATTTTTCAATACCAATTTTCATCACTTAAAAATCTGTTACATATACAATTACAAGACTACACAAAGGTGAACATTCCTTACCTTGCTTTACTTCTAGATTTTCTTCTTTCCTTTCTCCTTCCTTCTCCCTCTACCGGTTTTGGTATTCAACAAATCTAACATTATCACCCATATATACACACACATTCAATACCAAAACTACTCTAATATTATTTAAGCTTTCAATGTAGATTTCTAGGGTTTAGAATTCATATTACCTCTCAAGAGTGCAAATGAAGCTTGGAGTGGTTCAAGAACAAGGTTTCCAACTCCTTCAACAAGCCAAAATCGGCTAGAAACAAGAGACCAAACAAGGGTTTAGTCTAGATTTTCGTTTTGCCCACAAGAGCTAGAAAAAGATGGAGTTTTCAAAATATCTTTACCTTAGAAGAACAAGGAGAAGGAGGGCCTTCTAATGGTGGTGTTGAAACTCCAAATGGGATATACCCTCAAAATCGAAAATGGTTGTTTTTGGATTTTGGAAAGATGAAAATGTAGCTCTTGAGGAGGGGATTACAATGGTGTAATTTTTATAATTTTTGGAAGAGTATGGAGAGAGTTACAAAGGAGAGAAGTGGTAGTTTTGTGAGAGCTTCTCCAAATGCCATGGAAATCGCTTGAGGAAGAAGGAGAAGAAAAGAGAGGTGCTGGTGTGGGTGTTCTCACGTGAGAGAGGGAGTGAATGGAGGAGAGAGGGAAATATTTGCTTTTTGATTTCTTAATGGTTTTGTCCTCTAGTGTATTAGACACAATAAAAGAAAATAAGGAGTGTGAGGGTGAGGGCCTTAAAATCGGCTAGCACACAGACCCACTTGTGGGTTTTGAAATTTATTTGCAATATTGGACACACTAGTTTGAGTTATTTATACTTCTACCCCACAACTTCCCGTTTTGACAGTTTTTACTAATTCCTCGTTTTCTTGATTTTTATTCGTTTAAAAGTCTCACTAATATTTATTAATGATTATTTGTTGACCAAAACTGTTACGAGTCTATTTGACCCGCTTAAAGACACGTTTTCCCGGTTACCTCGTAAAACGCGCTTTAAGGTTCGGTAATGTTTTTAAACCGTTTTAAAGGTCCGTTTTCTTCGGGATTTGTTCCCTAATAATTATTTACACTTAATTAAGCTTCTAAATTATTTATTAGCCTAATTAATCGCTATTTTTAATTACGGGGTATTTCAGTACTCATACGTCTGGTGTGAGCTAGGGTAGACGATTTTGTCTAACCCTTCTATCTTTCGTTTTGCAGCCGGACTGTCTTTCAGACTTACTTGGTCTTTAACATCATCTGCAAAACTTTAGGGTTCTAACATATTCCCCCTTTTGCTGATGATGGCAAAACCAAGTGTATCTCGCTAGACCTGCAATGAAAAAACAAGAGCCAAGGAAAACAATACAGGGGAACCGACTCTGACGTGATTCCCCCTTAAACCAAGCATACAATCAATATTAATTCCCTCTGAAACTAAGCCCCGAATGATATAAGAAATTATAATGAAATAGTCGTAGCAACAACTTGAAATAGTTCAACAAAAAACACAACCAGCAAAATAAGTTCATAAAACAACTAGAGCAACGTGTCATGAAAGGCATCTCTACTGCAAAAAGAAAGATAACCCGCACAAGTAACTGACACATCGCAGGATATACCACTTCCCCCTTTTTCCAAGATTAGAAAGGGTGAGTAAGTCTGAAAAATAGCCAGAGAAACCATCAGTATGTTACATCAAAAGTACTTAACTTGTTCACAATCTAAAAAAACACAAATTTTAAATTCAAGGGAGGGGGATTTTGATGGGTCTGGATGGGGGTGAAGGCATTGGTAGTAGTAACAACAATCATCACTCATCCCAGTACTAGAATGAACATCCTCTGCAGTGTGCTCCTCAGTTCCTCCTTTGCTCCTTGAACTGAACCCTTTTGACAGCTCGAAGAATAGCACCAACTCTTTGAGAGAAGATCACCAAGGTGTTTGTTGTGAGCCTCTTTGAAGAGTTCAATCAATTCATCAATCTTGTTATTCAAATCAATGATAACCTCTAACTAGTCAAGTCTGTCTGAGTGAGTCGGTTAGGCTACGGGAGTCTGTTCAGAGGGGCCAGGAGTAATAGGAACAAACTTCTTCTGAAATGAAAGGGGTTTTGTTATAGAGAATATGGCCTAAGATATCAGTATCTAGAACTGGGCGTGGTTTGGAGTGTTGAACAGATATGTTGCTCTTTTAGAAAATGATGAGAAGCTAGAGAAAACATAGCCGAGGGAGTGCTTGTAGGTAGAGACGGAGTGGGCCATATGGTGAAGGATTAATTTGGGCAAGTTGATTTTTGTTTATGGAGGAGGCAGTACATGATAAGTGTGAAATTGATATAGTTTTATATGTTCTAAATTCCTATTTTTCGCAAGTTTTCAGGCGTTTTCTCACACTTATCCTATGCTTTTCATGATTCTTACCTTGGGCAAGAACTGATGCCAATTTATATGATAAAATCAGGAAATGATGGTAGAAATGCATAGTTCTCCTCAAGAGCTTTCCAACACCACAAACGGATAAAAAAAACGGAGCTCAAACGAAGAATCTGGAGCCTGTCAAAGTTTGCAAAGAAAACCAAAACAAAATACAACACGTCCGGATCTCTGTCCGACCCAGACAGACCCGGACATCTCACGTCCGGATCTCCGTCCGGCCCAACTGATCCGGACACCTCACATAGAACAACACACGTCCGGATCCGGACGTAAGTCCGGACGTGACACGAGATGCAGATCCAAACTTCTATCTCACGTCCGGATCCGGACACAAATCCGGACGTGAGGGTCTAAACTTTTATCTCACGTCCGGATCCGGACACAGATCCAGATGTCACACAGAGACAAATCCTGAAGGCACGCGAGCGAAGAAAAGAATATGTAAACAATTATAATCTCACGATTAAGCGCCGCCCGACTATTCCAGACTTTCCAGGCCACTGCTACTAATACATACGCTCCGATTTTTTTCTATCTTTCTTTCCAACCCACTTAAACCACTTCATTAATCATCTCAAAACATCATTACTCCACCACCACCATACGCTCCAGCACAACAGACCACGCACTCAAGTTCTATAAATAGAACATGCTATTATACGAACCCATCCACACATCTCAGCCCCCATCCATTCCACCACCATACACAATTTCTATCTCATTTCATCTATTCCATTTCCATATAATCACAACATCCTGCACCGTACACACCCACACTAATCCTCCATCTCCATTCACTCTCCCTTAATCCAAAACATTTCATACACGCGTCCGGGTCTCTATCCGACCCAGACAGACCCGGACGGCTCACAGCCATCAACCCCCGCATAATTACTCATGTCCAGATCACTGTCCGACCCACGTAGACCGGAAATATCACGTCCGGATCTACGTCCGACCCAACTGGTCCAGACACCACACAAACTTCCACAAATCTCCATTTTCACCCATCCCATCACCATCTCACCTCGTTTTCATCATATCCAACCATTAAATCGACATATTATCAGTCCAAATAACAAATCAATATCCGGATGTCAGATAAGATGATTTCCTATTCTGTCAATTTATTTATTATGTCGGTTTAAAGGATTTACTCCGGGGGAAGGTTTATTTCAGTTTGTTTCAATTATGAAATATATATTTTTACTGGTTTTAATTATTTACGGATTGTTACGATTAATGTTATTCCTGCGCTTTTTAATAAATGTCATGAGTTTATTGAACTGCTTTACGAAATCTATTTTGATCTGACCAAGTGATAAATAGATCGGTTGAGTTAATCTGTATATCTGTGGAATTATTGATTGGATTAATTAATTATTCCTTCAGACGCAAATTATTATTCCTCATACTTAATCCGTTACATGTGTTTCTGCTTGAGTCTAGATTAGACCCTGCATTTCTGGTAAACGAGTTCTTCTAAGACTATGATATAGCTCTTAAGAAAAATTAGGAATTTTGCCAATCTATCTTTAATTAACCAGTAAAACATAATTGATCAACGGTTTTAACCTGAACCAGAGTCCCGCTCATCCTATATCTATCATTTACTTTATCTGTTATTTATTTTTCTGTCTGTTATTTCAATTATCTCGTTCTTGTTATTTATTTAAATCCTAAAACAAAAATAAACCCCTTTGAATTAACCGTTGTCTTAGGCTAGACTTATTTTTCAAGCCTCTAATTGCTATACTACCACTAGTAGAAAAAAAATTTTAAATGACAGACTTTATACCACGGTTAACAGTGAAACCATCGTTTAAATATTATAAACCACGGTTATTTAGAGAACCGTCATATATGTTGCACGGCTCACTATATAAACGACGGTTTTAACATAAACCGTCGTTTATAGTTCAACACCGTATAAGATAAATGACAGTTCCGTTTCTAACCGTCGTATATAATCTACATAAACCACGGTTCAATATAAAACCGTCATTTATCTTATACGGCGTCGAACTATAAACGACGGTTACCCTAAAAACCGTGGTTTATTCCTTGTATCACAAAGGTTTTTAAACGACGGTTTGTCTAATAACCGTCTTTTAAAGTCATTTAATTAAAACCCGACCTTTCTTCTTCCTCTTCTTCTTCCTCCTGCGTTCTCTTCCTCTCTGGCGATTCCCGAACTCCCGTCGCTCCTCTATTGCCGTCGAGCCAACCACCCCTCCACCGTCTTTGACTCCACCGCCCCACTCCCATCTCTTTCTTTCGGTCGCGCGACAACAACGGGAACCATTTGCGCTGCCTCCACCGCCCACGTCTCGACTCCGCGCCGTAGCTCCACCGCGCCTCCGCCCTACACCGTCACCTTTCTCTTCCGGTCGCGGCAAGGCCCCTCCACCGCCCCACTCCTCTGGTGTCGACAGACGCCTCCAGTACCCTAGCACCACCGCCCCAGTACTCCTCTGGTCTCGACAACACCGCGGCCCCCTCCACTGTCAACTCCGAATCCCACCGGTAATTAAATCTAGCTATTTATTTTTTGATTAGTGGCTGATTTGTGCTTTGAGGAGTGATTATTATCGGTTTTGATATGTTATTGTGGTTTGTGTGTTGTGTGTTCTGTATGCAAAAGATAAAAAAACTGAGAAGAAAGAAAATATTAGAACACAAGAAAGATAGTGTACTACTAGTAGTAGTAGTAGTTAGAGAGAAGGAAAAACTCAAATAATAATCTGAACAGTAGTAACGGATCAAAAACGAGCGAGGAGGAAAACCGAGTGTAGTAGTAGTAGTAGTTGATTGATCCATTTGGGGAATTTGAGAGGAGGGTCGAATATATCAAAACATTTTTGAGGAATCTGTTAAATAAAAACATTCTCAGTACAAATTTCATTCATTTTTGGTGGTATTGTAGGTGCTTTCTTCTGATGCCTATTAACCCTTATCTTATGTTTTGTCAATTTTTTATAATCCTTTGTGAGTGTAAGGATCTACAACTACAGTGTATTCAAGACAAGGGTTTTTCATTACTCCATCAAGAAGTATTTATTTGCTTGGATAACCATTGTGTAAGCATTGGAGGATTCAAAGCACCTACAATACCACCAAAAATGAATGAAATTTGTACTGAGAATGTTTTGTATTTAACAAGATTCCTCAAAAAAGTTATTGATATATTTGTAGTGGATATACACTGAGATTATAAATAAGAGATTTTAAATAAGAAAAGTTAGTGTTGGTTGGTGTTACGATGGCTGTTTTTGTGATGAGTTATCTATCCGTATTATTGTGGTGTGTATTAATATTGTTGTAAGTGTGCTGTTTGTTGCTATTATTCTTGCGGGTGTTATAATTGTTGCATATTATTAATTTTGTTGTACTTGTATTGTGTTTGTTTTTGCCGAAAAAAAGTGTGGAGTATCTAAAAAAACGCAATGGTCATGCCAATTTTTTTCCAGAATTTAACCTTATTCTACTTTTATTGAATAGGTGTTACTACGGTTTAACAATCCCTCTTCCATCACATTTGTGAGTTGATCATCCCTACTCATTAGGTTAGTTTTTAAAAATGTTTCAATAACATGGTTATTCAAAATATATTCGTTTGTTTATTGTTCAATTATTCATATTTTTTCAAATTAAAACCTTATATTCTAATTCATTGAATAGGTGTCACTACACACGGTCGGATGTCTACTTGTCGCACCATCTGCTACTGTCAACCTCTGCCACCGGTTTGCCTGATCAGAACCCACGGTAAAAACACTGGCGTTTCTGATTATGATACTTATATATTGTCACGAATAAACGTTGTACTAAATTCTACTGTATTCTACAATCATTAGAATATATTTGCATAGTGTTGTGAAATGTGAGATTAAGTTGAAATGGGGTGGTTGTTTTTGTTCATTGATCATATATATTTTTATACTTGTCTGTCTGATAATAATTCGTATGGTTTGCGGAGAATAATGTTATTGCTGCTACGTGTGTTGTTTCTGCCTTAAAAATGTGGAGTGTGTCTAAAAATACGCAAAGGTCATGCCAAATTTTTTCCAGAAATTAAGCTGATTCTAATTCCATCGTTTGTTTAATATGTTCAATTATTCAAGTTTTTATAAAATTAAAACCTTATTTAATTTCATTGAATAGGTGTCATATAACGTGCAAGAACATCTGTTACTTGTCTCTTCTCTATCTTGTGCTGTTCACGCTGACCAATCCAGTACTCATCAGGTTGGTATTTAAAACGTTTCAATTTATTTTTGTTTTTCTATTAAACAATGGAAAATCAATTCAAACATAGAATTACCTGTCTGAGATTTACCTGATAGAGGTATGTCTTAGATAGTCCCTGTTGGGACTGTCCAATGACCTTTGATCTCACCATCTAGGTTGTGAATGAGTTAATAATATACAGTAGTTCAGTGATAATTTCGTCAGCATTACCCTAGTGTTCTTCTAGTGTACATATATATATATGTGAATTGAAACGATTCATATATATATCTACACTAGGAGAACTGTTGAAATACCCCGAACTTAAATATGGTGATTAGAATATTTTAATATGGTATTTAAAGGCCTAATAGCGCCTAAGTAATTTTTGGTAAAGAAAATAAATCCAAAAGGAATGAGAAAAACACTTAGAAAGCGTAAAACGCTAAAATGAGCGTTAAATAACCATAGGAGGTACGAGACCTCGGTTAGAGTATTATAAGGATTCCTAAGGCTTATTCATGTCTAATTAAGTATACGGGAATGATTCCCGAAGAAAACGGATTCAAGAAATGTATTAAAACGCTAATAGAGCTTTAGCGCACGTTTTTCGAGGAAACCCGAAAACATGATTTTAAGTGGTCAAACAAACCCGTAAAAAATTATAAATCATTAAATAATAATTATTAAGCATTTATGGAAGCTTAATAACCAATAAAAATAAAGAAACGAGGAAATTCCGGAAAACGGGCCCGGTTAGTGAATAGTATCAAAACCGGGTAAAATAACGAGCGTTTTCTGTAAAAAATGAAAAACGCTCCAGCTAGTATTACAGAGGGGGGCCGGTTTTTACTGGTGTAAACAGCTCTCCCTCACACACACACACATGTAACTAGCTAATAAGTAAAGGGGACCAAAAAGCAAGTAGAAAAGTAGAAAAGGTACTTTCCTTTTCTCTCTCCCTTCCTTCCCTTCCCCACCGAGCTGCTCTCCCTCTCTCTGCTGGGTGGCGATTTTGAAGCCCCCAAAGGAAGCAACAATGGCTTCTTCCTCTTCTTCTTCATGCTCTACCTCCATGTGAGCTCCAAATGTAAAAATAATTACATATTTGTAATCCCCTCATCCTCCTATACATTTCTATCTTTTCAAAATCCGAAAATGAGCAACTTCATCCCATGGGTTTTCCCCATTTGAAGAGAAAAGCACACCATTGTGAAGCTTGGAGTCTCCTCTTTCCAACAAGGTAAAAATCTCCATGAAAGACCTCATTTTTCTCCATCTCTTGGTATGGCCGATTTTGGTCTCCCTCTCTTACCTTGTTTTTCCTCTTGTTTTGGAGCTTTGCTTCAACCCTCCAATGGTGGTGAGAACACCTTCTTGAACCAAGGGCTAAAACCCCTCCTAAAGCACTCCAAAGGTAAACCCTAGAATTTGTATTTCAAACACTTCAATGAATTAGTGTTAATGTGAGGGCTAGTAGATTAATCATGCTTGTCTTTGTGTGCTTGGGTGATGGGAATGGAGTTTGGCAACTCCATTCCCCATAAAACCGATTTGGACAAGAAAGAGAGCAAGATGAGAAATGGAAAAGAAAAGAAGAAAGTATAAGCTCAAGGTAAGAGCTCCTTCCTAATGTAGATTCTATTGCATTAGAGTAGTGGGAATGGGTAAAATATTTAAAGAACCCAAAACCTTATACTAGTATTGAGAATTGTGAAGTTTGAGTATTTAAGAGCAAGTATGTGGATTGTAGGCCTTAGAGCCAAATAATTGTATATGAGTATTTGTATTGTGGATTGAGGAAATATTGGTGTATTGGGATTTTGTATGTGTGCTGGTAGAACCCTTGTGGTTTGGCTAGAATAGGGATGAATTTGATGAGAAAGGATGTGTGTGGATAAGTAAGGAAAGTAGATGAACTATGGCAAAATTTTAGTAGGAATTATGTATTTAAGGATGACTTGGTGAGTGGGAGAACCAAGGTGTGTATTGGGATTAGTAGAGAGGTTTAGTAGCTATGGAATGGTAATTGTAGTATGAGAAATAAGAAGTGTAAAATCTGTAGCAAGAAGTGATGAAAATGTATTGGAGAGGCTAGAGAAAAATTAGAAGGCAAGATGTAGTGAAATAGATGTTGGACTTGGGTTAAGACATGGTAATGGTTTGGGAATATATTTGGGATGCTAGAAATGGCATTAGTAGTAGGAGTATCGGATGGTAGAAGTTGGTTTAGAAATCTGTAGCATAAGGGTAACAAAAACTGTTACAAGTGTTGGAAAAGAAGTGAGGAAATTGTGTATGTGGATTTAGAGAAGAGTAAGGAATTGTTGGATGAACTAAGGTAATTTGGAGGACCTAGATAGTGTTTAAACATGTGGGATTACATGTAGGAAGATTGGGGAAATAATGGGTAAAAGAGAGAACTGAAAACAGATTTTAAAACTGAAGTACTGGGCCGGACCGGACTTGCGACCGGACTTGCAAGTTCGGTCGAGCCCAGATTTACAAAGACGGGAAACCTTCTGGAATCGACCGGACTTGCGACCGGACATGCAAGTTCGGTCGGACCAGAAAATTCTCCCGTCAGAAACCTTCTGGAATGGACCGAACTTGCGACCGGACTTACAAGTTCGGTCGGCCAGAAAAATTCCCGTAATGCAAGCTACTGGAATGGACCGAACTTGCGACCGGACTTGCAAGTTCGGTCGAGCCAGAAAATTTCCCGTACTGGTAGCTACTGGAATGGACCGGACTTGCAAGGTCGGTCGCAAGTCCGGTCGAGTCAAAAAAAAAATATTTTTACTATATGATTATAATAATCACATGTATATATATATATATATATATATGCCTATACACATATATGCATATATATGAGGTAGTACACTACAATTGAAATAATAAAGGTAAGAAAGTAAATATATGAGTATGAAAACAAGTGTAAAAGTAACCAAGCAAGCTGAGAGTATAAGAACATTAAGTACACCGGGATAACGGGGTAAGTACGGGAGTAGTAATTATTTGTGTAGCGTAAGAGTATAGTATTAATAATAATGTTGAAACATTATCAGTGGAACAAGTGTGAACCAAGGAACAAGGGAACACGTGTTAAAGCTAACTCCGGTGGAAGGTATGATTTCCTCATGCCCCGTATGCTAACCGAGTTACGTTGATTTGTGTGCTGTATGCCGGCTAATCAAGACTAAAGCATGAAAACGGTTTATTGCCTTTCATTATATGTCTTGCTGTATGTTGATTGAGCTAACCTTCTTGATTGATTGTGTGGCTTTACTTAGTGCGTAGACCGACTCATAGATGAGTCTTATTGTGTATTGACTCGTAGTGAGAGTCGTGTGTGAACTAATGGAACCGTAGCAACGCACTAAACCAACGAACCAATAAATGATAACGTAAACCAATGAACTCACTAGAATGTGAGAGAGTGTACGGGAGTAATAACCTTCCGATAACGGTAGGAGAAACGAAATGAATAACCCACAAACAAAAAGTAGTGGAAATATATAAGTAACCTCTATTAGAGGAATTAATCTTGGTGCGAAACATGAACCATGAGAGTAGTAAAGAATGATGAGGGATCTCCAAACCCCTTTAGCAATTAGTCGACCCATTATGAGAGGACCCGACTGATGTAAGTATGTCCCGAACATGAGAGTATTCGATATGTTGGGGAAACCCTTAAATCTGAGGATACTAGTCGGTGGTAATTCCCTAAGCTGGTGGAGGTTATCAAGAGAGATACTTCTAGGCTAATCCATGAGATTGTATTGTGCTCTGAGAGAAGAGTGTTGGGAATTTGAGTAGTCCGGTAAGAATGGACATTGAGTATTTGAGGAGCTAAGCGTATAGCCCTCGTATTGTAGGTCCGGTGGCGAGTCTTGTGTATGACTCCGCCCAGAGACCAAAGTAATGAGTAATGAGTATTGCGTATGTATGAGTAAAGTAATGAGTATCGAGTAAGAAGCAAGTATGAGTATGTAATGAGTACCGAGTATTGAGTACGTATGAGTAAGTATCGAGTATTGAGTATGTAAGAGTAAGTATGGAGAATTGAGTAGTGAGTATGCACTAGTATAGTAACGAGTACAGAGTAAGGATCGTGTACGAGTAAGGTATTGAACATGGAGTGATGAGTATGCAAGAGTAAGGAGTAAGTATGAGTAGAGTAACGAATATCGAGCACAGTACGAAGAGTAATGAATGTATAACAAATACGAATGGTTGACTGTTGAATTGTCTTCCTTAGTAAGTATTGAACTTGTGTATTTATGTAGGTATCTTTGATTGCATTGTTATAGTATGAGTATGTATGTATGCATGTAAAATGAACTCCATGTAAATCCGACCCAAAGTAGTCGGCGTACCGTGGTTAGCACGCGGTATATGCGGATTTCATATGCAGCGTAAGCTGACCCCCTAGGGGGACCGTTTTTAGTGTGCAGGTACCAAGCTGTTCACCGTTCGAGAGAGTAGGATGGGGACTGCTACATAAGCATGGGTAGTTGAGTAAAGGGAATTGTATGTGTAAACGTAGTATGAATTTGGATGTCTAAACTGTATCGGTAATGTAAGGATTGTAGTATACTCGGTATAGTATTGTATTGGAGTTGTATCGAATTATGGATTGGTATGCAAGGGAAAGTAATGTATTGTGTAGAGCACTCGGTATGTTCATATTCATCAGACCGATAGTATGTAGTATTGTAACTCGCCTTGTTAGTCACGTGGTGACTAACGGCATTGTACACCCGCCGTTGAGTAAGTAATATCCGCTGCGAAGGTAAGTATGGTACGGTAATGACGGTATTAGCGGTAAGGGTGTTACAAAAAGTGGTATCAGAGCGAAGTATCACTCTGATGGATGAAATACCGAGTTAGGGAAATACCGAGTTAGGAAGTAGAGACTTAGGGCTAAGGGTTGAGTGCTAGTGTGCGAGGACGCTAGATAGGAACTTCCGCGTGAACCGGAAACTTACAACAACCATACCCCGCCCTCCGCAACCCACGGTATTAAGCTGGGAGAAGAACGCCAGAGAGATGGAAGACCTCTCACACTCGGGTAAAACCCGATCTGGCAGTTGCAAAACAAACCTTATTAGAAAAAGAACCTGTCTTACGGTAGAGTCCAAGAACTGGAAGTCCCGAAGACGGTTTCCGTTAAATGACAAGAACGCACTTAATGGCGGAGAGATGAAGATCATGAACACAAGGATAATGGAATTTATGGCACCATGGGGCGACATGCTTCGCGGTCGCGAGAACCATGTGTAGCCGGCAAGAAGAGAAGCACAATCGTGCAATGAAGCAAGGAAGATGGAGTAACAAGCCCGAGACAAGGGAGTCTACGGAATGTAATGTTCGATAATACCAACAACGGTATGCAAACCGACTAAGGAATTAGTCGAGGTCGGATTAACACCAAACCTGTATGCCAAGAGGCTGCAACAACCGAACGACATAGTTCAGGTGACAATGGAAGTAATCATAAAGCATATACCCATAGGACTACGACGTGGTTCCTAAGGATAAGTCAAGTCTCATTAACCACAGTGAAGGTGTGAGGCACCCGGATGGACGACGACCATGTCAAGTACTCTGAGAAACGACTTAAGAGATCGATCACCAAAATCAAAAGATCGAGGGAAGATCTAATAAAACCACCAATCATGGATGGAAACGATACCGCCACCGGTATACATTAACCGAAAAACAACCTACCCGCGCACTTGCCTAGGGCAAGTGCAGCAACTACAGGATGGTTGTGTAGACACCAAAAATTCTCACCCATTTTTTATTTTGAAACAAAAATACAAAAATAAACATGCTTCTAGAAACAAGGCGGTCGTCCCCGTTTTCGACCAAAGGAATTTCTTTTTACCGACATTTAAACCTCACATTCCTATGGAAAAGGAGCACGAGCTTTTTGTCGTAATCTGTTTTTGACTGACTTCATTTCATATACTTATTTTGTTGCTCTCGTTTTAAAATTTTTCGCAGTTTTGTTATTACCTTATATTATTTTATGTACTCGATCGATTTCTACTTTTTTGTTATTTATCATTTCCTTTTGATTTTCCCCGCTTTATCATCGTTATTTTATTATTTCATGTGTCCTTTTTACTACTATTATTTTCCATTTATTTTAAGTGTTTTATCTTCATTACGAGCATTAATTTTCATTATTTCATGTACATGTGCTATTCTTTTATTTTATATCTCATTACATTTTTGAATCTTATTAATTGTATTTCATACTTTCGTGTCATTAGATTGATCATCTCATTTTATTGTATATACTTCCTTCTGGATTCGTCGCGTTTTAGAAGAGTTATCCGGTTGAATTTTTGTAATATTTCTCCCGTGGATATACTGATTTCTGACTTAGCTTAACTGGTTAATCCGTCCGGTGGGGAACCCACAGTCTCATGTTCGAATCCGAACCTAGGCATTACTGCCTTTTATTTCCCTCTCAGCTCCGATACCTTTAGTTAATAAACCCAATAGGCTTACTGAATGTTGTTGTGGCGCAAGTGGATGAGGACACCGGCGAGGAGGGCGAGAACCCGAGTTCAAAACTCGGTACAGGTTTAGCCCCGTTTTTATTTTATTTTGTTTGGCTCCTTTCTTTGCTTTGGTCGGTCCAGATACAGCCCATGAGGCCTGAAATTAAAATCCAGCCCAAATGAAACCCTAACTTTGACATCTGTATACCCCTATTATAAAACAATCTTAAAACCCTACAGTCCCGATTTACATTCTTCCTACTTGTCGTTCTTCGTTCTTCCTTTCATTTCGAAACGAAGAAGCTAAAAAACCCAGGAATCTCTTTCGTCTTCTTTTCCCCTCCGGCTCTGGTTTACCACTAACAACCACCACCACTATTGACACCGGAGCACGTCCACCCCCCAAAGACCGCCACCTCAACCTTCATTCACCGGGAATTTCCACTTCGTTACTGGTTTCGTTCTCATTATTCGGTAGTGTAACAATGTAGTACCGCATCCCTCTCCATCTTCACACCTTCGCTACATGGGTAGATGTCGGTTTTGTACTCACACTCTTGATTTTGTTTGTCTGTTCTGATTTCTCCCACCAAATGAACCGAATCGGTGATGGTATTAAGAACGCAGCTCTATCGGAGCTTTGACTCCGAGAGATGAGTTAGTTCCTCTTCTTTCTTTTCCTGCACTTTACATATGTTCAGATATCTTAAGATTCTCACTATTCATATCAATTGTTGGAGGATATAAAGTCCGTGTTGGTTTCTGTTTGCCTGGAGATGTGCAAAATCTGTATTCTGGTTTAGATTTCCTTCTCGGTTTCATCAGAGCTGTATATGAGGCAGTGTCGATTGTATTTCTTAAAAACATCTTCCCCCTATTATCTTTCTCAGTTACATCCAAGCTCGCAATCCAGGGAATCGAGCTCCCATCTCGTATATCTCTGGTCTTAAAAAAATGAAAATGAAAGCATTCTCTTATTCGGTTTCATTACCTGAATATTATACGAAATGGAGATAGGAATGGATATCTAAACAACCAGTTTTCCGTTGATATTGGTTCAATACTAATGTATACTTCGATTCCTACTGCTTTTTTCTGTGTGTTTCATGCCTTTCTCGGCTTTCAACGGTGTTGGATTTCTGCTATGTGCGCAGACGAATACCCAGATCATTATGGGTTTTGGGGGTTCGAGGAGTAAAAAAAAAAGATTTCGGATGTAACTGTCTGTATGACAAGTCTTTCTCCTTCCTTTTTTTCGATTATATGATTATATGTTTATGCTCGTTCTATATTATGTTGGCGTTTGGGACTGTTGAACTCAACGTCACTGTGGTTTCCTCTATCTGGTATACTCTGTTTCCTTGTCCTGCTTGAAATATCCTACCTATTTTGAGGTGTAACCGAGAACAGTTTGTTCACGCCACTACCAAGCTGTGTGTGATTGAGTAGTTCATTTGTCTGTTGCTTAATCTTATTCCAACATCTGTGTATATTGAGCTCATCATGACTGACTCTATGGGCAGTTTATATGCTTCAGCTTACTTACCTTCTTCTGTGTGTGTTGAGATCATTACGACTATATTGTGCCAAAACAACAAATGATGGATCCATAAGATTCCGACCAGAATCAAGCTGCAACAGTGGTTTATCATCTCTGTATCATCTTTCCATTTGTTCATATACCTCGTTTTTTTGTGTGTTCATACAATTGATGTGTGGCTAACACTTTGCTATCTCGTGTTCTCTTTCTCGCTTCATTTGTAGGAGCTCTTTGCCTGCAAAAAACCGGTATTTGTCCTTAACTGAGATGTTTGCTTGACTCTAGATGTAACATGCTTCAGATATAATGTCAATGGTCTGATTTGGGTGATGTACATTGTACTGATGTTCTGTCCTCTCCAATTTTTGTATATACATGCGCAGCAGTTTGCTGTTCTGTTGTTTTGTTTCCTTTTTTCTTGCTTTCTTCTCTTTCTACATATGTAGCATGTTGTTGGATGCTGTAAGCTTAGGATCTTACCATGTATAGTTTGTTGGCTATTGAATTTTTGCTTAGGACTTGTTAAACGAACACAAGAGTTTTGCTTCTGTTTGTTATCTAAAACATGATTTGGGATCCCGTTGCTTCAGCGTTTAGGCTAGTAAGGGCATTGGCTTAAAAGCGACAGAAATACTAAAAAAAAAGAAGAAAAGAAGTAAAATGAGATAGTTAATTTGCTGTCATTTGTAGATCCTAGTTAGATTAGAGATTTAAGTCCCGTCTTCCTAACCTGGTAATGAATTAAAGTGTAAAGGTTGTAGATTCATCTCTTGCACTCTAGTTGAAACCCTTGACCTTGTCACTGATAGAAAGGAGTAGATTAGGACTTGTTAAAAGAAATGAATTAGCACTTCTGTTTGGATAGTTAGTGCCTAGCACCGGTTTGGTTTTGAGTTTTGATCTTCTTTCTTTCGCAGCCTCTTTGGCCTTCGGCAAACGTTGTTTGAGTAACCTGCTTGCTTTGCGATTAATCTCGGACAATGACATTTGTTTATCTTGCTCATCAGCTTGATTTGTTGTTTTTTCCTGATTATTGATTCACTCTCTCATCATGTATATAAGGCTTTATCTCTCTTTTATGGCTTTTCTTTTCATCTCTTGTATTTAATTAAGCCCTAGATAGCCCTCTAGGTTACCTATTTATTGTGTTCAAAGCCTTGGAAGGTACCCCACAGCTAGCTTATTTCTGATTTGCTTTGTGGGGAACAATACTTTCCAAAACTTTGAAGATATCTCCTAAAGCCTTTGAAGGTACCCCACAGCTAGCTTATTTCTGCTTTGTGGGGAACAATACCTTCCAAACTTTTAAGCCAATCCCAAACCATCCCTTAATTTCATTTAAAAAACTTAAACCCCCAAAAAGAAAGGAATAAATTCAAATTCAAATTCAATCCAAAATTCAATTTCACCTTCAGTATGAGACAACTCAATTGTGGCCCAACTTCCAATGTCCAAATTTAACCCACAAGGTCTAATCAGCCCCAGATTTCAAATAAGTCTCAAAATTTGAATTAGGCCCCAAAACCCAATCGGGCCCAAAAACCAATTCAGCCCAACATCCAAAATCTAAAGGCCCAAGGCTTAAATCAAAACCCAAAAATCAAGTCAAGGCCCATTTCGGCCCAACTTCTAAGGCTCATTCCGGCCCAATTATCAAGACCCACTTCGGTCCAATTTCCAAGGCCCAATTCGGTTCGCTCTTTCCAAGACAATTCGGCCCAATCCAAAGCCCAACTTGAGGCCCATTTCGAGGCCCAATCCAAAGCCCATTTTGAGGCCCAATTCAAAGCCCAATCCGGCCCACTTTCAAGGCCCATTCCAGCCTAACATTCCAAGGCCTAAACCTGGTCCTCAGTTCAAATTTGGCACACAATCAATCCAAAGACCGATGCAATCCCATCTCAAATTCAAATCCATTCAATTCAGCCCAAATTCAACCCGACTTGTAAATTCCCAATTCAATTCAACTTCTTTTCAATCCCGAATAATTCTAAACATCATAAATCTCAAATTCCAGAAAACTTCAATCTCCTTGAAGTCAAGCATCTCGAATCTCTAACCGTCTCAGCAGCTCAACAGACTCGACCGTCTCAGCAGCTCAACAGACTCGACCGTCTCAGCAGTTCAACAGACTCGACCGTCTCAGCAGCTCAACAGACTCGACCGTCTCAACAGCTCAACAGACTCGAATGCCTCCGCAGTTCAACAGATGTGAACATCTCAATAGACTCGTCAATTCAAACACTTCAAAATCCTCAACTCCTCAAAAAGCCGAACCTCTTGAAATTTGATAACCCTTTCAAGCCTCAAACATCTCACAGACCCGAGCGTCTCACAGACTTTATCATTTCAAGAATCTAAATGTCTCACAGACCTGAGCATCTCACAGACCCGAGCGTCTCACGGACTCAAGCGTCTCACAGACTTCGACATCTTAGGGTTTCAAACGTCTTACAGACCCGAGTGTCTCACAGACTAACATTCAAAACCCAAAAACTTCTCAAACTCCAAATTCCTCAAAAAACTCGAATCCCTCAAAACTCTTCAAAAACCCTAAAATCCCAAAACTCTGAACTACGTAAGGTCTGATCTCAACAAGAGTTGAGTACGTAGGCAACCCACATAGGGTGCGACCCCACATCAATCAAAATGCCATTATTCACTCAACCTCAGACTTTTCTCAAATCGTCATTCTATACTCATCCGTTCTTCTTCTTGGCGCTAGCTTGGCAGGAAAGCTCGCCTCATCCACTCTCTTTCCCTCCTCATGTCCTAATCATATCCTTTGGCTTTAACTGAATCTCTCTAATAAGGTTTTGAAAGAAGGCAATCCCGACAATTGGAGACCGAGGTTTCCTCGGGCACCAATCCGAAGTCGTGGTCGTTGCCACTTCCAAGGGGTGTAACCCAGTGTGAACCCACCATAGAATCTCTGGCTTGATCAGATAAGTCCTATCCATTGGTAATAAATCTTCAGAGTCAATCAACGGTTCTTAGAACCCTTCTTCTCCTCCCTTCCTAGTTCCTTTGGTCAAACTAGGTGGCGACTCTAGTCAATTCCGCCTTATAGAGGCATAAGTCCGCGTGGAGCCCATTGAGAGCGGGTGTAGTGCACACTTGCACTCCCCTTTATGCTTTCTGGGAAAGACGACGATGTAGTAGGTATTTGAGGGATGCCAGAATAACGGGTTTTCACCCTCCACAGAATGGCATATTTCTAGGAACTTGACTTTTCAGTCAGACCATATTTGCATAGACCCCCCTCATACCGAAAAATCACCCTCTACAGAATGGCGACTCTGCTGGGAAAACTTGAGTAAGTTTTTCTCAAACTCAAGGAAGACTGAACTCCATTCAAATTGTCAGGACTTCCCCCCTTCTTTCAAAACCTTCAAGAGATTCATTCCAAGCCTCTAGGATTATTCTACTCCACACTTAGAGTGTGTAGCTGATGAGGACAGCTAGGATTTGTTAGATCCTCAACAAACATTACAACAATTGGGTTAATAATTAGCTCACGATTAGAAAGAGACACTTAGGTGTGAATGAAGCTAACTTCCCTTTAGGCTAATAAAAAACAATTTGGAATCACTGATCTCAAGATAAAACACTTAGTACATAGGTTGGTGCTAACTTCATTTGGTTTGTTTATTGCTTTCATATTTATATTGCGATTGTGGGGTGCATGGGGTGGGTAGCTTAGGACATGCATTCCTCCGTGTCACCCGATTTACCCACGATGTCACGGGATCCCCAACCGGTCCACAGTTGATTCCCCATGAGCTAGGGTCACTCTCTCAGTGAACAAACCCACGAGGCGGTACGGTCTCCGACCAACGCTTTGAGCTCATGATCCAAAAATATCCTCCATTATCCGAGTCAAAAGCCAGCATATAGTGACCTTTGAGCCTTCAGTGTCCAGCTGCCTGATCCGGTGTCTAGAATGGGTTTTATGGGTAGTCACCCCTTGTATGCCGCCTGTCTGACCACCATTTTGCCTTACCCTGAAGATTGTATGGGCTCAGTTCTCCAAGTGTCCTCTGCACCACGGTGTCTCTAAAGCCCGATGTCACGCTGCACGTCCATAGATCCCGTATTTACCGGATACCCATACATGGCACAACGTAGTCAGTGAATAATTTGGACTTTAGACACCCTGACCGTGCAGATGACGAGAGACCCGTTCCCATGCAGTACTTCCCCAAGTTTCCCAAAAGTGAGTATGTTGTGATAATCCCCGGCCGTGGCTCGTGTGACTGTATCACTTCGGGTATCCTGACCTTTCGAACTTAAGCACTCCGGACTTTCTTGATGACGTGCCCCATAAGGCATAACAGAGATAAATCCCGAGAGATGAACAGTGAAGGAACGACGGTTCCCCCGGTGGTATGGAAGCATTGATTGACCTGGAAGGTGATTATCCCAATCATTCGCACTTAGCTCCACATAAAATCAGCCACGATTTTCACTTTGCACTTACATCTATGTGTGATCACGTTTTAAAGTTAGCCAAAGTCAGAAAATGAATCATGTCGAACACTCAAATGAAATATCTTCAAAGTCGTTCATCTCTAATGATTTCAAAATTGTTATTTCCAAAACAGTTTTTAAAATCGGTTTCAATCAAATCTTCCAAACAATAAACTTTGTCAAACAGTTTGTAAAGAACGGATTTCAAAAATCTACTGTTTACAAATGATTTTCAAACATCACTTCTCACAGATGTCATTTCAAAAACTATTTTCAAAAACAGATTTCAAAAGTCTACTTGTTACAAACAAATTTCAAACAACATTTTTCACGGATTTTATTTCAAAATAGTTTTAATAACGATTTTCAAAGTCGGTTTTCTCAAATGTATTTCAAACTAAATGATTTAGTCCCCATGTTGTGACCCGCTATTTTTGAAGTTCAACCCACCTTCAAGCAGTGGTCATTACCGTGGAACGTACTAGTCATTTCGTGTTTTCACACAAGTGGTGGATTTTCACATAAGATTTTGTGCTTTATCATTCACCTTTCCTTTCTAAAAATATCCCTCATTCCCCTCGTCGAAGCAAGTGGAGCGCATGAAGATCGACGACGTGGTTCGAGCCATAAATCAGAGTTGTACCAATCTGAGTCCAGCGACGTGAAGACTATCAATAGTCATTCGCGTTCAAGAATGTTGGAAATCAGAAGAACACAAACCCGTGAAGCAAATCGAAACACATAAAGACCGACCACATCCAAACAAACGTCGAGTCCAAGAATGTAAAGAATCAGAAGAACACCAGCTCGTATTGCTTGATAGCAGTATCACTTCGCTACAACAGCCTAAACACAAGCGAGCAGCCGGTCAAGAGCCCGACGAGCAGCAGCCGGTCAAGAGCCCGAAATGAGCAAGCAGCCGGTCAAGAGCCCGAAGACGACAGCAGCCGGTCAAGAGCCCGAAGATGAGCAAGCAGCCGGTCAAGAGCCCGAAACGAGTGAGCAGCCGGTCAAGAGCCTGAAGACAAGCGAGCAGCCAACCAGGAGCTTGAGCGTGAGCAGTCAGCCAGAAGCCCGAAGACGGACCAAAAGAGTTCAGAAGAAGTTCAGCTCAAATTCCCCCTTTTAATGACTTTAAGGATTGATGATGTATAGGTTTTCCCTATGATTCTTTTCTCGCTTGTCCATTTCTGAATAGATTACATGTAAAGGTTTATACATTCCCTTCGAGTTTATTTAGATCAATGTGTATAGGGTTCCCCACTCCCTACTTTATTTGTGAACGACCGAGCATCAAAATTCCTACTGAGAAAATCCACCACTTCGAAAACACGTGTTTTCAAAACTGTTTTTCACGTGTTTTCAAAACTGTTTTTCTAAAAACTTGATTTTTTTTAGCACATACGACTTGCTTCTTCCCATTTTCGGTCATTTTACATTCATCAATCATGCATGAATCACACCCATCTCAGAAAAATTGCATAATCACAAGTTGCATTCCCAACACATCACACACAAGCATTCATCTCATTTTTTCAAAGCATACTAACATTCACATTTGTCATATTCTTTTTTCTGTTATAATGATTGTGTTTGCAGGTGATTAACTGCGTTTGCCCACGAGAAAAGCGTGACTCTCGAAGCGATAGCAAGAAATACCAGGGATTCAAGCATCTTCTCATTCGGCATACCATGTACATAGAGACCAACAGCAACAAAAGAGCATAATCCAAAAAAATCATACATCCAAAAAATCCAAAAAAAATCATACATCCAAAAATCCAAAAAAATCATACATCCAAAAAATCCAAAAAAAATCATACATCCAAAAATCCAAAAAAATCATACATCCAAAAATCCAAAAAAATCATACATCCAAAAATCCAAAAAAACATCAAACCTTCAAAAATCCCAAAAATACAGTCACTGTCATATCGCGGGACCACCATGCGGGAGTGGTCACTCCCTAAAATTCCAAAGCCCCAGGAGCTAATCATCAACCTAATACCATTTTGAAACAGCTTCTCTCACATCGTGCCCAACATTTAGACCATCTTCAGGCCGACATTGACGGGATGAGCTTCATGGATCCTCAACTGGAATCGACTCAAGCGAGACTAGGTGTAGCCTTACCACTCATGCATTGCATACAAAAAAAAGAAAACAAAAACAACAACAAAAACATTTGGTCAAAATTCAAAGTCAACCATCTTCATTCATCGTTTTTCAGCATTTTATGCATCATATACATAGTAATTCCATATTACCACAATAGATTGCATCGTAAATAGTCGCATTTGCATACACCGTATCGAAACGACACCTTTGGAAAAAATCTTGAGGGATTGATTGAACAGAGTGCGTGAACCACTAAACTCTCGACCCGTCAATGAACACAAGGGTCTAATCAAAATCACACCACAAACTGAGTGAGTAGTGTGCGAAGAGCGGTATTTTCTCTTGAATTCCAAAAGAGGGTATTGGACAATCCACTGAGCGATAAGGGAAGATAGAGCGAGTCCATAGAGGTAAAACCATGAGCGACTTGTGCATTCCTTCAGCACATGGAGAGGCACAATACATAGTGAGATCTGTGTCGATAAACAGGATACGAACTGTGATTCATGTAAAGATCTGAGAATAGTAAGAAAACAATCATTGACTAATGAGAATGACGAGGCACTTAGGAATAAAAATCTCCACAAAACCAAAAATCTTTGATTGCCCTGTACATAATCCCTTAGTGAGCCTCACTAAGCCTTTCATGATAAACCTTTTTCTGTGAACTCCACAACATGCCAACCCACGTACATATACTTACTTGCCCTTGCAATAGAGGATCTCAAAGGAGCTGGAGCCATGGTCTCTCCCCACCATCTTTCACAAAAGAAGCAAATAGAATGTTTGAGATGACCAGCGAGTCAATGAAACTCCAAAGCTGAAAGCAAAATCGAAAGCCAAAAGAGTTAGCAGAACATGTCTAAGAAAGTCGATGAGCCAATGCGATTCCAAAAGGGAAGTAAGGAAGCAAAATCATACACCGAAAAGGAAGGAGAAGAATGAGAAAATCATACACCGAAAAAGAAGAAGAAGAACGAAAAGATCGACACCAAAGAAGAAGAAGGGAATAAGCAAAAGGACCAATGATGTCCCATCGAAACCAACAAAAGATTCTCAAAGATCGTTTGTCTAATCATTCCACCCATGGTGAAGGCGAAACATATCCTCTATTGCACAAAAGCTCCACAATTCCCAAATAAATCCTCCAGTCCCATGTGACATACATCATACCCCTCAGCCCCGTTATAACCCAATAAAAGACCTCTGACTCGTTAGTTGATGAGCGTTAACCGAAAGTATCAGATCTGAAACATGAATCATAAGTTTTGTACTTGTTATCAACATGTCCCGTCATACCAAAGGGACCGTTAGCGAATGAGTGTGACCTAATCTCACAAGGTCTTTAGAGTGCGAGTGACTCTTCGACTAAACCACCAAATCATAATCAGCCTACCCCATTGCAGGTGAGGAATTTGTGAGGAACGGAAAGTCCATAACCTCGAAAAGGAATTCTAAGGAAAATGCTGCTCTGAGCATCAAGAGTGTCATCACGACATTTGCACACACTGCCATACTCATGAAAGATTGACCCGTATCCCTCCGTGAGAGGAAAGTGATTCACGCATTCCAGATTAACAATCACTCAAGATCAAACGAAGATGTCTTATATTCGTAAACCTCATATTAATAGAGATAGGACCGTACCTTCTTTCCAAAAACTGCATATGCATCTTGCATCGTGTCTAGAAATCAATATTTGCATGCACCATAATCATTCATTTTCAACATCCGACTGGTAAGAATTCTACCTAGACTCGCTGACAGTCGACTTCAGTTGCAGTTGTTGAAGCATAACTTTTGATCAAAAGATGTCAACTAGATCCATCCCGGGCCATCATCAAGCTATATCAAACCATCTTGGAGCCATCTTGGGCCATCCTTGAGTTTCATCAATCCATCCTAGATCCATCCCAGACCATCATCAGACTACATCTAGCCTTTTGGAGCATACTACTGGGCTATCCCGCGAGCTACATGATAAGTGTGAAACATATAGGCTTTTTAGGGTTTTAAATACCTTATAATTTGTAACAATTCAGGCAAT
>JAIOTZ010000581.1:0-47557 GCA_023374045.1 Limonium bicolor
TTAGAATAAATATCGGGTTATGACCTATGATAGGTTTATCTTAGAATATTATACTATTATTTCACAATGCAATGATTATGTATTTTATCAGTATTACCAAATAATCCATTATGATTAAGTTTTCCCCTCAACTTAATTAAGATCTACATCCTGTATATTGGAAACATGGTGTTATAGATGCATTTTATGATAACCTAATTGAGTTACTACACTCATTTATCATATGTTTAGTTTAGGATGGCTTTTATTACAACCATCTAATAATCTTATCATAAGATGTTAAATTGCTTCTCATCTTGAATAACTATATTATAGTTAACTTAGATTTATCGAACTCTTACATTTAGTATTTCCAAGGTATATTATTTATCATTAACTATATAATAAGGCACTTTAACACAACCTTTTATTTATCCTTGCTTACATTTAATTTCCCAAATGTTTTATTTTTACACACATTCCCGCTATAGACTATGTATAATCCTTTTATACTAAATTTTAATAAACTTACGTCTTAAAATACATTTTTCATATTGTTTACAAAACCTAAGGTTTCAAAGGAATAACTTAATAAATTAATCTCCTTTATTATGTTTTAGGATGAACATTATATCTTAACATAAGGTAGAATTTATCTAAGAATTAAACTCTCATTCACAAGTGAAATTGTCAATTATTTAATAAGATAATTGTTCTGAAAAATCCTCATACCTTATACTCAAATGACACATTAATATTTTTAGCGTCGTAAAGTAGATCAATATAATCTCTTATGTAACTTAGTTTTATCTAATAAAAGGTTCAAAGGTTTTAAGTATCAAATTCCTATTTATAAACCTTTCTATAAATTCTAACTACTAAATACCTCACTTAATTGTAGACTCACATCCTAAGTATTGGTAATTAATGTTATAAATGTATTTCATATGGCTTATCTAATGCCAAGAAACTTAAGGATTATTATTTAGATAAATTTCCAAATCATAGTTTAATGTAGTTTTACATCATAATCCTTTTAATGATTTTATCTTAAAACATTAAGTTATATTTCAATACCTTAAATGTTAAGAAATGATTAAATCTAGACTTACTAATCCACCTCACATTCATATGTAAAAGTATTTTATTTACTTTATTATTGTTTTATATTAAGAACATTTAGATGCAAAAGTATTACATTTATTTATCATTAATTATAGAATAAGATCTATTTGTGTAACATCTTATGTAATCTAATCACAATTTTTCCTAAGTTTTAACTTATTAATTACTTAACCCAATTATAGACTTACATTATGGTTTTGACTAATACTATACATGTATTTTAATACGGTTTATATAAATCTTAGAAATTCAAAGATAACTCCTTAAGTTTAATAATCTTAATTTAATACCGCCTCATATAATATTATTTTATTATTATTATGTAGAGGTTTAGTTTATCTCATTAATTCCTTCATATTATATTTTCTATAAGGCATTTTATTTCTTTATTTATGTAGTTTTTTTATGTGTATATATATTAGGATTTATTCAAGACATTCCTTGTGTAGTTTTATTGCACTTAATTATTTATACTAACTTTTACACATAGCTACATCTAATATATGGTTTATAAAATAAAGTATTTTCATTAGTTTCAATTAAGTATATTAACTACCATATTATATAATTAATATAAATGTAGATTAATTTAGTTCCTTGATTTAACCTAAGTTACTATTTTATTTCGTTTATATATACGTACATCTATATATATATTTACTTCACTTAAAAGTTTATACCAAAAAAATATTTATTAACATTCTGTATCAAATGTTATTTTAGTCTTATTATATTTTCCCCAACCTATAAAGTTCATTAATCAACTATACCTTAATTTTTGGTTACATTAAAAACCTTATATTATAAGATAACTTATGAAAAACCTTAGCATTACAATTTTTAAACCTATTTCCCCTTGTCCAAAAGTTCCCAAATTAGTATATAGTAACTATAACATTTTAGACATATTATAAAATTTTTATTTCAAAAATATCTTTTTAAATTATCCAAATAGTTCCATAATACTCGTAACTTGCAAAAATCATAACTTATGTTTAAAAACTCAAAACCCATATTAATTTACATCAAAATAAACTAGATTTTATAAGGAATCTATGGTTAAAATTTCAAGTCAAAATACATTCGGGAAGGCCTTTAAATAGATCTAGCAAGTTAGGACTTTATTCTGGAAAATATATCAACTTATTACAACTTAAATCCCCACGATCTAATCTCGGCCGTCCATGTTTACTAATTGAGATCGGACGGCCCAGAACGCGCTAGTTCATCAGAAACCCCCAATTCGCACCCGAGTACTAATCCGATGTTTTCTCACAATCCACAGATCGAAATTCGATGATTCTTGTTCCTATCGACTCGAAATTAAATTCCGGTTCTAATGGTACCAATTTCCCCAATTATCATACAGAATTGAATAAATTCGAATCTGGGTTCGAAGTTAGGGTTCTTATTTGGTTTCGGTTTCGATTTGCTAAAATTCCCTCAATTCATTGCTTAATTGGTTAAATTGATAGAGGGTTATGACACTACAAGAAAACAATAGTATCACATACCGTATGTAACAGCTAAAATTCCGTATGTAATGACAATTACAGACGGAAAATTCCGTAGCAAAATTCCGTCTGTAATAAACGGGTCGGTAATACTATTCCGTCTGTGAAAACAAATTCCGTCGGTGATATTATGAACTTTTACCTACGGAAATTTCCGTCTCAGAAAATAGTTATCACCTACGGAAAATTCCGTCTCAGATAACGGTTATCACCGACGGCAATTTCCGTCTCAGAAAATGATTATTACCTACGGAATTTTCATGTTTAAGATATTATTACCTACGAAATGTTTCACCTCTGAATCACTCATCACCTACTGAAAATTCCGTCTCAAATAGTCTTATTACCTACGAAATCTTTCATATTGTTATATCACCTACGAAATGTTTTATACCTAATAATTTTCACAAACAAGACACATATCCTGAATAATATAAACAACTATTACATTCATAGCTGAAACACTTAGGAGTAGCCTTTACAAAGTGCTACATAAAGTAGTTTTATCCATAGTCGCAACATTCACAAAATATTCTTCATAACTAGCTAGCAAATGGTTCTTGTAAGAATAGGTATACTACAACACCCATATCCTAACAAAAGTTTTACAGTATTCAGGTTTACCGATCACTTTGACAATCATTTTCACATTTGCATCATAAAAAACTGTAACACCCCTACCATTAATACAATACTTACCGTCCAATCTCCTTACTCATCAGATACACGCAGCGGATATATATTTACATACAATGGGTGATACAATGCCGTTAGTCACCCACGTGACTAACAAGGCTACTGATTCTACATACAGCATCGGTCTGATGGACCGGAATCCTGAGTACTATACATCTACAATACCTTCTCCATTTACCAAATACTACTACAATCTGCATTCAATACAATACTCCAAGTACCATACAATATAATCTACATACCGAGTTTACTAGGTTCCTTATACAAGTATAATACCTCTTCAAGTTCATACATACTCACTAAGAGACCACTTACTACCCATTCCTCACTACTACATTACTTTCTAAATACAAGGGGTGTGCTAGTCAATACACCTCTACATTCCGCTACCACTATCCAACGTAGTCTTCGGTCTCGTGCCTTGACCACATTCGCTTCAGGTACCTGCACACTAAAAAATGTCCCCCGAAGGGGTCAGCTTTCGCCGAGCATGATAACTGCATACCCCGCGTACTAGTGAGGGTACGCCGACCACTTGGTCGAATACATGCGGTTCATTTTCATACAACATACATGCATACATGCTCTTATACGCAATACATGAATACTTACGCAAGCATACACTCATACGCTTCATTACATACAAGGAATACAGTAAAACCATCAAGTACATACTTACTTCTTCCGAATACATATACCCAATACATACACAATTTACAATACGGGTTAGCTTCATTGGTCCACCCGGGTTAATCGGGTGGAGATTACTCTTTACTCATTTCTTCATACATACGCATACATACTCATTCTCATACTCACACATACTTACTTACTCTTACTCTTACTTATGTTAAGTCGTCGGGACCTCCGGCCCGGGGACTACTCCGTCCCACCACCGGGATTTACTTGGTTCACTAATCCAGGATGCTACCCACTTAAGGGATTTGGGCCGTGGACCAGCTTACGAACCAGGAATCGGATCCAACCTCTTGTGTCTCCTCATCCTCACGCGTGGCCGAAGCTATATCGGACTTGTACTCATTCCAATTTACTCACTTAAGTTAGGAGTTAGTTAGTTAGGAATTAGCACAAGTCAACATCCAAGCCACAATAATACAATACCCATATACACATACATACGGAATACACTACAATATACAAGTACACTACAAATACACTAATACATCATCATTCATATGTTTCATGAATTATACAAACTATTGTTCAAAACAAAATATCGAGAACAATGTAAACAAGCACAAGTAAGTGCAATATAATCCGATTCGTGCATTTTCTTATTAGGTGGTCAAATAAGCACACAAATCGGGGTAACCAGATTAGGATACAGGGCATGAAGAAATCATACCTTTCACGTTGTACTTGTATCCCAACGTTCCTCCGGTGTTCATAAATCAATTCCTATTATATACATGAAATTGAATGATTAAATCTAACTATCATATCTTAACTCAATTGCTCTTACTATGTTACTAATTCATACTTACTAAGTCCTTATGCTTCCTACACTTACACATTACTTACTTATTTTCATTACCTTAAGTTTTATTCTCCTTACTCAAGGCTTACATGCTTTTATACATGCATATGTGTATATGTGGGTATATCTATATATATATATAATTATTATTTAAAATAATTTTTTTTTTTGTCAGGACCGGACTTGCGACCGACCTTGCAAGTCCGGTCCATTCCAGTAGCTCAGATGCCGGAAATTTTTCTGGCCGACCGGACTTGCATGTCCGGTCGCAAGTCCGGTCCATTCCAGAAGGTTTCATCGGGGAATTTTTCTGGTCCGACCGAACTTGCAAGTCCGGTCGATTCCAGTAGCTTTCTGACGGGAAAATTTCTGCTCGACCGGACTTGCAAGTCCGGTCGCAAGTCCGGTCGATTCCAGTAGCTTTCCCGTCTTTGTAAATCTGGGCTCGACCGGACTTGCAAGTCCGGTCGCAAGTCCGGTCTGGCCCAGTATTTGCATTTTAATTTCTGTTTTCAGTCCCTTACATTACCCATTGTTTCTCCAATCTTCCTACATGTAATCCCACATGTTTAAACACTACCTAGGCCCTCCAAATTGCCTTAGTTCATCTACCAAATTCCTTACTCAATCCATCAATCAATCTTACACAATTCCTCACTTCTTTTCCAACCAATGTAACAGTTTTTGTTTTACCTTTGCTACAGATTTTTGTTGCAACTTCTTCCACTCAATACTTCCTCTATCAATGTCACTCATAGCATCCCAAATACATCTCCAACAACAACAATACCTATACCCAAGTCCAACACTCCTTTTTACCAATTCTTACACACTAACCTTTCCTAACTTCTCCATACATTCTTATACCCTTTTGCTACAGATTTTCACACTTACACTCCCTTCTACATCTCCCTCTTCTATTGGCATTTCTAACACTCCTAATGTATTAGAATACATTATTCATCTCTCTCAACTTACCCTCTGTTTTCCTTAATCAAAATCTGTTACACACTCTCATTAGTCACCTAGTTTTAATTCTCTAAGTGTTCTATTCCTAGGCAATTCTTGCCATAGTCTCCCTTGTATTTTTATACACTCACCACATTGTCTACACTCACATCAATAACCAATTCACCTGTTTACAACAACCAAAACATACAAGCTCCCATATACAATACCAATACTAAAACACTCATAAAAACTCCTGCACTCAAACACTAAGTCCCAATCTGTTTTCAATAAGGTTTACACATCTTTTAAAGCTTCAAAATACTTATATTCTCTTACACATTACATTACTAATACATTACATTTTACAATACACATTTCCATTCCTTAAAATCTGTTACATTACATATACAAGGCTTACACAAGGGTGAGCATTCTTACCTTGTTTCTTCTCTAGATTTCCTTTCTCTTCTTCTCTTCTTCTCTCTCTCTACCGGTTTTGTAATCTCAATCCACTAGCACTACAACCATTCATATACACCATTCAATACTAAAAACTAGCCCTAACCATTAATCAAGTTCTAATCTAGGTTTTAGGGTTTAGAAAATTTATTACCTTCCAAGAGCACAAGAGCTGTTTGGGATAGCTCAAGAACAAGATTTCTCTCACCACCAAAATGCCAAAATCGGCTATACACACAAGGAGTAAACAAGGCTTTAGTTCACATTTTCGTTTTGCCCACAAGGCTAGAAAAACGATGGAGTTTAAAAGAGATTTTTACCTCAAAAGAACAAGGAGACCAAGGTGGCTCTAATGGTGGTCTTGAAACTCCAAATGGGGTATACCCTCAAAATCGAAAATGCTTGTTTTTGGATTTTGGAAGGATGAAAATGTAGCTCTTGAGGAGAGGAGTACAATGGTGGTGTTTTTATAATTTTTGGAAGAGTTTTACTAGAGTAACAAGAGGAGAGAAGTGGTGGTTTTTGTGGGGGTTGCTAAATCTCCATGGAAATCGCATGGAAGGAGGAGGAAGAAGAAGAGAGTGAGTGAGGGGGATGTTCACGTGAGAGAGGGAATAGAATAGGAGAGAGAGAATTGTGAGAGTGAATAAAGTGAGTGGGGTTGTTTATTATTTTTTTTGTTGTTTTGTAAATAAGAGAGTGAGTGTGTGAGAGAGTGTGAGAGGGGGAGTCCCCATCGGTCACACACAGCACCCACATACTACTTTTGCTTTTTATTTTCAAAGTGGACACATAAGTTTTGGTTATTTATGTTTCTACCCCACAACTTACCGTTTTTGACAGTTTTTACTAATCTCTCGTTTATTGATTTTATTAGTTCTAAACCTTCACTAATATTTATTAATGACTATTTAGTTGACCAAAATTGTTACGAGTCTATTGGACCCGCTTAAAGACACGTTTTCCCGGTTACCTCGAAAAACGTGCTTTAAGGTTCGTTAGTGATTTTAATCCATTTTAAGGATCCGTTTTCTTCGGGATTTGTTCCCTCATTTTTATTTAGACTTAATTAAGCCTTTAGAATCCTTGTAATACGCTAACCGAGGTCTCATACCTCCTATGGTTATTTAACGCTTATTTAGCGTTTTCCGCTTTTTAAGCATTTCTTCATTTCTTTTGGATTTATTTTTCCTTACCAATATTACTTAGGCGTCATTAGGCCTTTAATTACGTATTAGATTAATCTTAATCCCTATATTTAAGTTCGGGGTATTTCAATCTACCCCCCTTAAGAACTTTGTCCTCAAAGTTGTTCGAGGTTATAGGATTACTGTACTTACTCCTTTATACTTGTCTAGTGCCAAAGTCATACATCCTTCCTCCTTACGATTCCCAAATCCATCCCTCAAGGTTCCTACATACCATACTATACCAATATACAATAGTTACTCCAATCCATATTACTATCAACCGTCCGGTTCCTCATTACAAACTTTATACATGCCTACAGTGCAAAGCTATCCCCAAAGCAATGCAATACACATCACAGTCCCGTAGGCACTCAGGTCATCTCGACACAGGACTCCTCTATGTCCTGTTGCCCTTGGAATAATGCAACGTAATATACTACTATCTTCTCCCGTACCAGCTTCCAACAGATACTTTAGTCTCTAGTCTAAGGATAATCCTTCCCTACGGCTACATAGAAATCCTTCTACAACATACAACTCCGGATTCCAATTTATGTTCATTACTTCTATCCTATGTGTGATTCTTGTGACCACTTGAGGGGAGCTTCAAGAATCATTCGACCCTGATGTGATCAGCATCAGTGTTGAACTATCTTTCCACCCCAATTTGTGTTCGGTTTCCCTTGATCTGATCAGGATCAAGTTCGACTTCCCACATTAGATTCAATCAAACAAATAATTTAATTGTTTTCATTTTCTATCTTTTTACTCTTTCTAGTCGTAATTACGAATTCATACATCTCCAAAGGATGGAATCAGTCCATCAATCATCCTCACTCTACTTCCCAAATGCTTTACTCCATGGTTCAATCCTAATGCTCATTTCATCAACCTTCACTACTTCCATCCATTACTCACCATCATCTCTTATTTCTAACTAAGAAATACTACATTTATAAGATTTAGTTGACTTCAATTGTTTCAAATAATTTACTTACGATTCCACTACTCATAAACTTCATTCATCTACTATCCTCATTCATTTCGTACTGCTTCTTCAAGGGTTACAATACTTGTGGAGCTCCGTCCACTACTCATTACTTTTCTTTACCAATACTCTTACACTGGTGTTACAAGATGGGTATATTCACCCTATGGTATTTGCATGTCTAATGCTTAGTTACCACAATTCAATATGAATGAATACGTATGTTTATATAACGTAGGTACCACTCATCGAATAATTTCTCATTTGTGCTATGCACATTATAGTTTTATGTGTTTTATTTATAAAACTTGCATTAAGCGGTTTTCGCTCTACCCCCCTTAAAAGGGATTACGCCCACGTAATCTACCATATTTTATTATTAGTAAACTTTGGTTTAATCAGTCTGGGCAAATTGAAGCGTTTAGCTTCACTACGGTATACTATAGAGTACGCTCTGGTCAAAGGGTCTTAACAATGCCAATGGTTTAGTCTTTGCACCCAGAGTTCCTATATGAGTTTATTTAACTCATCATTAATTCGGTTCTAGCCTATTAGGCTTCAAGGCATTAATAGCCATTGTATTATACTCACTAGGTATATTGTCTCCTAGCTAGGGCCCACTAGCTTCTGCTGCGCGACCCTGATAGCTTGGGTTACTTACCCTTCGTTTTATCATTAATGTGTTATACATCACCTTCTTATCCATCTATTATGGGAATAAGGTTTACTACACAAATGCGGTATTCGTTTACCGCGTTTGAACTCAACGAGTTTAAGATTATAACCAGCTTTCTGGTAATCTACTGCACATGCTATTTATGCTTCCACGATTATTCATTAAGCTCTTCCGACTTATTGTCGGGCGAGGTTAAGTCACTACTTAGTTGTAGTACTTCCTCTGTTGTCAATAGTTTCTGAATTATACCAGTTCTCCTGGTTCAGTACAAGTGTTCTTTACTTGTATGACCTTGCATTGATATGCGTCGGTCCTAGTGACTTTCTTAAGTCTCCTTTCGCCTTTTATTCCGTTGGAATTCACATCTGTGACCGTTAGTGTGTATTACACTCTTCGTGCTTCTTTGGCCTTAGGCCGCACGGTTTGTTGCTAAGCTTGCTTAACTGGCTTATGCCGTGTTTGTTGGTGAAAAGAAAGGTTTACTACGGTTTACATTCTCCATATCCCTAGCCATCCCATTAGATCATTAGCTGCACAAGTGCAATACCAAAACACTCAGTCATACAGAGTGCAGAGGCGTAAACGCTTGACAGTAAGTCACTTATGTGATGGGAGAGAATATTTATGCCTGTTATTTCGTACTTATACTCCGTGTCATTATCTGCTACTTCCTCATATCGGTTGCTTGTTGCGCACCGTATTCTTACTCATTATACAACATCGTTTTTACTGTTTCTGTTACTGTGATCGTTTCTCTTTACTCATTGCCATTGCCATTGGCACCATTCCCTTATGGTATGAATACCCTGGGGTTCCCAATGTTCGTGTGTATGACGATTGTTGTAGCGTACCGCACTACTATTACCTTCCCATTGTGGGGATGTTTTATTTCAGTTTAGGTTTCATGTGTAGGTTGGCTTACCTCACATTATTTTCATTATTGTGATACAACTCACCAAGTATCTTGGTTGACCAAGGATGAGATAACTCATCGGGTCATAAGCTCTCTTGAGCGTTAATCATTCATGGCGTTCAGTGTGCGTTCACATTAACTGCTTTGTTAATTATTGCCTTTCGGTGCTGAGCATTGGTTTAGGCTCTGGCTGTGTAGTTTTGCTTGTATGTATATTACCAGGACATCCCGTGAAACTTCAAGGGTTTTCTGGTCCCGTTCTCCAATTGGAGGGTATTCTATCACTGACAAGTGAAGGTTCTTGTTGAGGGGTTTGTCTCCACTCATAGGTCTAATGACAAAGTTTGCTATGTCGGTGTTTACACAATGGTCCACTATATGTTTGGGTGCATATGGAGTATGCTTACCCCTTTAAGTCGTAATGGTTTGGAAATCTCATTTCCTTATTCCATCGCCCCTTGGCAATATCTATTGCGTGGTTTTATTGTTATAGTAGGTGGAAGCCTTTCTAAGGTTTCACATCATCACCACATTGGTGGTCTTCGGTTAACGAGGGGTGCCTTCCCTTGGGTTCTCGTGGTGTCCAAGTGTGGGCTAGGCCAATGTTGGCATTATCATGATTCTTATGCCTCTGTGTACAATTGCTACAGAAGGCATGAGGGGTATTTAACTCCGTCAACTGTATACTAGACTGGTGCTCTAGTGACAGTGACCCTGAGGTGGCCATTACTACAAGCCACTCAGGATGTTGGGTTGGATTTATGGTCCAGTTGTTGATTTCTTGTCGTATGAGGCAATATTTCTTACAAGTCTTGTTAGTAATGGTGTAGGTTTCGCAACCGTTTAAGGTTGCACAGCGCATCGGGTTTATGGCTTTAGAGCCGTATTACTGCAAGCTATGCTCTTTGCGAGCTGCTTATACATGTTTCCACTCCATGTATACCGTCATAGGTTGGAGATATTATTGGGCTCCATGGTAAGTCGTGGCATCACGCTTCCGTTCGTAGGAGACCCTTTAGGCAATCAGGTGTTAATAGGTGCCTCTCAGTATTTTTGGGCATTTCCTGTTAAGTGAAATCCCTTCGGTGTCCTAACCGAGTGTTCGTTTTAGCTCCCGTGCTCATGTCATTACGGTTGTTCAACTGTTATTAACGCAGACACCCTTCAAGGATCGCTCCTGGGTGTTGTTACATTATGCCGTTACTTCCGGCTAATGGTTATGATAGGTTGTCCATTGTACCGTCTTGTGGTATCGTTCTTGAGTTGTCCCTTTTTGGGTTGTAACGTCTCCCGTTCTTGGGTAGACTGTTTACACTTGCTCCTAGTGCTTAGGACTAGGTTTGATATCCCCTTCAATGATGGAGTATACTTGTGGTAATCTTGGGGTTGCTCTTGGGAATTCTGTCCCGTTTGTTGAGCATTGTTAGGTTCACATTAGGCATTCGCCTTCATGTGTTTAGGCTGGGCATTCCATCCAGCTGTCAGGTAATTGCTTGGATTATTTGAGACGTATCCAATGTCTATACTGTTTAGTCTGTGCCCTTTGCACTTCCTAGTTCTTACTCCTTATCTTCAGATGGGTCCTCTGAGTTTCTTTATGCTGAATTGTCTGAGGTGTCCAGTTGTTCTGGTTGAACTCACTGATGGTCCGTAGAACGGAGCTGACTACTTCCCGTGTGTCGTACACTACATGTGCACATACGTGGGGTACCATGTTGATACGTTGCCACTTACCCAACTATATGTCGGGCCCGCAAGCTCCTTCGGAGTGCGGTTGTCCCACATCCCGTAACGGGTACACTCGTAGCGTTCGTCACACGCCTAGGTGAAGTATTCTGTTGCCAACTCCTCTTGTATCATTCTATGATACTCACCATAATCATGTTGGTTCGGTTTTAAAATCCAAGGTTTTTTTTAAAAGAGGGTTGTGGTTTTGAAAAGAAAATTTTGGGTTTTAAAACAATGGTTCGGTGTTAAAAGAAATCTCTCATGGCATAGCCATGTTTGAGGTCTTGACCAAGTCTAGCCTCCCGCTGACTGGTATGCTCTAAGTACAGTGGTCGGGCTGTTAGGCCTTTCCAAGGTTCCATTCCTTCAGTTTCAGGATGTTTGGTCCTGTGGTTGTTTCGTCACAGTCACCGTACATTACTATGTACTTGTGACGTGTTAGTGTCCCTTTACATATCTCTGTCTTTACTGCACTTGCCGTGGCAAGTGCGTGGTACTGGTGGTTTTTGGGTAAACCGATATCGGTCACGGTATGGTTTTCGCTGGTACTTGATAGCCTCGTTGACTCTTCCTTTGATCTTATTGATCTATAATTGATATACTCGCTCCTTTAGGTAGCTTCTTGGTGGTCTAGACATGGCTGTCGTAGATCTGGGTACTCCTCCACTCCTTGGAGGTTCCCGTTCTATTTGGTTTAGTGTCGCTCCTTGTGGCTCGTTCCCACACTTCTGTGGCGGTCACTGAGTCTTCCTTGTTTAGGCACTACTCTTGTAGTCCTATTGGATTATATCTCATGGTCGTTATTATAGTTGTCTGAGCTATATTGGCCAGGTATTGCAACCTTAGTGGTGTTGTAATTCTAGAGTTAACTGCTCCGACTATGTCCTTAGTCAGCTAGTATACCGTCGGTGGTATTATTCAAGTGTTACTATCCGTAGACTTGTGTCTCGGGTTCTGTTATTACTCCTTTTTCCATTTCATTACACAGTTAGTGCTTCTTTCCTGCTGCTGGTTGTCTAGTTAGGTCTCGCGACTGCTAAGCACGTCGCCCCATGTTGTTGTAAGTTGCAGCCTCCTCGTGGTTGGAGTGCTCGTTCAACCGCTGTTGAGTGCGGGTATTGTGGTTTAACCGGGATCCATTTCCGGCTTCCAATCCTTGGAATTTACTATATGTCGGTTCTTGTTTACTGTGTGATTGCTTCACAACTGCCAGATCGGGTTTCCCCGAGTATGAGAGGACTTTCCTTCTCTTGGCGTCCTTTCCCAAGTTATACAATGGGGTTCGCGGCGGGCGGGACTGGTATTGTAGGTATCCGGTACTCACCGGTAGTTCCTAATTAGCATATCTCTAATGCTAACACTCAGCCCTTAGCCCTAAGCTTCTAATTCCTAACTCGGTATTCCTAGGCTCGGTATTTCCAGTCATCAGAGCGATACTTCGCTCTGATACCACTTTTTGTAACACCCCTACCATTAATACAATACTTACCGTCCAATCTCCTTACTCATCAGATACACGCAGCGGATATATATTTACATACAATGGGTGATACAATGCCGTTAGTCACCCACGTGACTAACAAGGCTACTGATTCTACATACAGCATCGGTCTGATGGACCGGAATCCCGAGTACTACACATCTACAATACCTTCTCCATTTACCAAATACTACTACAATCTGCATTCAATACAATACTCCAAGTACCATACAATATAATCTACATACCGAGTTTACTAGGTTCCTTATACAAGTATAATACCTCTTCAAGTTCATACATACTCACTAAGAGACCACTTACTACCCATTCCTCACTACTACATTACTTTCTAAATACAAGGGGTGTGCTAGTCAATACACCTCTACATTCCGCTACCACTATCCAACGTAGTCTTCGGTCTCGTGCCTTGACCACATTCGCTTCAGGTACCTGCACACTAAAAAATGTCCCCCGAAGGGGTCAGCTTTCGCCGAGCATGATAACTGCATACCCCGCGTACTAGTGAGGGTACGCCGACCACTTGGTCGAATACATGCGGTTCATTTTCATACAACATACATGCATACATGCTCTTATACGCAATACATGAATACTTACGCAAGCATACACTCATACGCTTCATTACATACAAGGAATACAGTAAAACCATCAAGTACATACTTACCTTCTTCCGAATACATATACCCAATACATACACAATTTACAATACGGGTTAGCTTCATTGGTCCACCCGGGTTAATCGGGTGGAGATTATCTTTTACTCATTTCTTCATACATACGCTACATACATATCAACTTACTATACTTACTTACTCTTACTTACTCATGTTAAGTCGTCGGGACCTCCGGCCCGGGGACTACTCCGTCCCACCACCGGGATTTACTTGGTTCACTAATCCAGGATGCTACCCATAAGGGATTTGGGCCGTGGACCAGCTTACGAACCAGAATCGGATTCCAACCTCTTGGTCTCCTCATCCTCACGCGTGGCCGAAGCTATATCGGACTTGTACTCATTCCAATTTACTCACTTAAGTTAGGAGTTAGTTAGTTAGGAATTAGCACAAGTCAACATCCAAGCCACAATAATACAATACCCATATACACATACATACGGAATACACTACAATATACAAGTACACTACAAATACAATACATATCATCATCATTCATATGTTTCATGAATTATACAAACTATTGTTCAAAAAAAATATCGAGAACAATGTAAACAAGCACAAGTAAGTGCAATATAATCCGATTCGTGCATTTTATCTTATTAGGTGGTCAAATAAGCACACAAATCGGGGTAACCAGATTAGGATACAGGGCATGAAGAAATCATACCTTTCACCGTTGTACTTGTATCCCAACGTTCCTCCGGTGTTCATAAATCAATTCCTATTATATACATGAAATTGAATGATTAAATCTAACTATCATTATCTTAACTCAATTGCTCTTACTATGTTTACTAATTCATACTTACTAAGTCCTTATGCTTCCTACACTTACACATTACTTACTTATTTTCATTACCTTAAGTTTTATTCTCCTTACTCAAGGCTTACATGCTTTTATACATGCATATGTGTATATGTGGGTATACATATATATATATATATATAATTATTATTTAAAATAATTTTTTTTTTTGTCAGGACCGGACTTGCGACCGACCTTGCAAGTCCGGTCCATTCCAGTAGCTCAGATGCCGGAAATTTTTCTGGCCGACCGGACTTGCATGTCCGGTCGCAAGTCCGGTCCATTCCAGAAGGTTTCATCGGGGAATTTTTCTGGTCCGACCGAACTTGCAAGTCCGGTCGATTCCAGTAGCTTTCTGACGGGAAAATTTTCTGCTCGACCGGACTTGCAAGTCCGGTCGCAAGTCCGGTCGATTCCAGTAGCTTTCCCGTCTTTGTAAATCTGGGCTCGACCGGACTTGCAAGTCCGGTCGCAAGTCCGGTCCCCAGTATTTGCATTTTAATTTCTGTTTTCAGTCCCTTACATTACCCATTGTTTCTCCAATCTTCCTACATGTAATCCCACATGTTTAAACACTACCTAGGCCCTCCAAATTGCCTTAGTTCATCTACCAAATTCCTTACTCAATCCATCAATCAATCTTACACAAATTCCTCACTTCTTTTCCAACCAATGTAACAGTTTTTGTTTTACCTTTGCTACAGATTTTTGTTGCAACTTCTTCCACTCAATACTTCCTCTATCAATGTCACTCCTAGCATCCCAAATACATCTCCAACAACAACAATACCTATACCCAAGTCCAACACTCCTTTTTACCAATTCTTACACACTAACCTTTCCTAACTTCTCCATACATTCTTATACCCTTTTGCTACAGATTTTCACACTTACACTCCCCTTCTACATCTCCCTCTTCTATTGGCATTTCTAACACTCCTAATGTATTAGAATACATTATTCATCTCTCTCAACTTACCCTCTGTTTTCCTTAATCAAAATCTGTTACACACTCTCATTAGTCACCTAGTTTTAATTCTCTAAGTGTTCTATTCCTAGGCAATTCTTGCCATAGTCTCCCTTGTATTTTTATACACTCACCACATTGTCTACACTCACATCAATAACCAATTCACCTGTTTACAACAACCAAAACATACAAGCTCCCATATACAATACCAATACTAAAACACTCATAAAAACTCCTGCACTCAAACACTAAGTCCCAATCTGTTTTCAATAAGGTTTACACACATCTTTTAAAGCTTCAAAATACTTATATTCTCTTACACATTACATTACTAATACATTACCATTTTACAATACACATTTCCATTCTTAAATCTGTTACATTACATACAAGGCTTACACAAGGGTGGCATTCTTACCTTGTTTCTTCTCTAGATTTCCTTTCTTCTTCTTTCTTCTTCCTTCTCTCTCTCTACCGTTTGTAATCTCATCCACTAGCACTACAACCATTCATATACACCATTCACTACTAAAAACTAGCCCTAACCATTAATCAAGTTCTAATCTAGGTTTTAGGGTTTTAGAAAATTTATTACCTTCCAAGAGCACAAGAGCTGTTTGGGATAGCTCAAGAACAAGATTTCTCTCACCACCAAAATGCCAAAATCGGCTATACACACAAGGAGTAAACAAGGCTTTAGTTCACATTTTCGTTTTGCCACAAGGCTAGAAAAACGATGGAGTTTAAAAGAGATTTTTACCTCAAAAGAACAAGGAGACCAAGGTGGCTCTAATGGTGGTCTTGAAACTCCAAATGGGGTATACCCTCAAAATCGAAAATGCTTGTTTTTGGATTTTGGAAGGATGAAAATGTAGCTCTTGAGGAGAGGAGTACAATGGTGGTGTTTTTTATAATTTTTGGAAGATTTACTAGAGTAACAAGAGGAGAGAAGTGGTGGTTTTTTGGGGGTTGCTAAATCTCCATGGAAATCGCATGGAAGGAGGAGGAAGAAGAAGAGAGTGAGTGAGGGGGATGTTCACGTGAGAGAGTGAATAGAATAGGAGAGAGAGAATTGTGAGAGTGAATAAAGTGAGTGGGGTTGTTTATTATTTTTTTTTGTTTTGTAATAAGAGTGAGTGTGTGAGAGAGTGTGAGAGGGGGAGTCCCCATCGGTCACACACAGCACCCACATACACTTTTGTTTTTATTTTCAAAGTGGACACATAAGTTTTGGTTATTTATGTTTCTACCCCACAACTTACCTTTTGACAGTTTTACTAATCTCTCGTTTATTGATTTTATTAGTTCTAAACCTTCACTAATATTTATTAATGACTATTTAGTTGACCAAAATTTTACGCTATTGGACCCGCTTAAAGGACACGTTTTCCCGATTACCTCGAAAAACGTGCTTTAAGGTTCGTTAGTGATTTTAATCCATTTTAAGGATCCGTTTTCTTCGGGATTTGTTCCCTCATTTTTATTTAGACTTAATTAAGCCTTTAGAATCCTTGTAATACGCTAACCGAGGTCTCATACCTCCTATGGTTATTTAACGCTTATTTAGCGTTTTCCGCTTTTTAAGCATTTCTTCATTTCTTTTGGATTTATTTTTCCTTACCAATATTACTTAGGCGTCATTAGGCCTTTAATTACGTATTAGATTAATCTTAATCCCTATATTTAAGTTCGGGGTATTTCAAAAACACACATTCTTCAGTTGAGAGCTCCGTATCCCTTGAATCCAGCTACTTCCAAAGTCTTTCCCTTCCAGGATGTAGATACGCTTTCCATAAAGGCAGATTGAAGAACTCAGCTGCGAAATTGTTTAATTATTCTTAAAATTATACCACTACTAGAACGATGGCCAATAAAAATCACATCATATGATGGAGACGAGTAATACTAAACCTGGCAATTTTGACCCAACCCGAAACCCAACCCAAACCCAACCCATATTTTTGCGGGTTAGGGTCTTGATTATGGACCCATCTATTTTTTGGGTTGGGTAGGGTAATAAGCAAATTTTGGTGGGTTGGGTTAGGGTAGAGATCTTAACCCATGACCCAACCCTGAAACCCGAAATATATTTATAATAATGAAAAATAAAAATATTAATTCACAATAATATTATATATAGATATATATATATTTTTTTCAAATCAAGTTATACCTTAGCCTTAAGCCCAAGTGCAGTTGGATATTCCACGTAATATATCACATAATCTTAACTAAACAAACGGCCTAAACTACTGCATATCAATTTTTCTTCTTATGTCGTTGTTCTGCTATGTCGTCGTCATCCGCCCAAGGTTTGTTTTTCTAATTCTCACTACCATAGTTGTTCTTGAGAACATAGTACGTTTAGATTATCTTAGAAGGGTTAACAATAGTGTAGGTGAAATGTATTTTTTGTAAGTAGGATCTTGATTGTAGACTCTTAGTGAATTATGAAAGAAAAAATACAGATAGTGTGTTGCATTAAAATTCCTTAACTGTGGCAACGATTAAGTATTGTGATTGTACTTTCTCAGGCGTGAGACTAATTTTAACAAGTGTAATATTTTTTTAAAACTATCAGTCATAGTTGGGGCTTTGAGCTCTCAGTTTATAAATTATTTCTAACTTTAGAAGATTTGTCTTTAGTATATTCTCTAATGCATTAATGAATATTTTCATTTTCATTCCCCCTTTTTATTAAGGGCAATAGGATCATGTGCATATCTAGATAGGATTCTCCTCAACAGTGGTAGAGCTTTAGGCTCAGATTGGATAATAAACTTATGGGAAAAACTACGTTATTCTATCATGGGAAATTGGTGCAGTACTTTTCATTCTTGCTGACCACATGGAATTTGTTTAAAGTTGAGTCGATCAAGCAAGATACAATCTCTTCCTTTTGTGTCAGCCTAATTAGATTTTTTTATTAATTTCTACTCCTAATCCATCTAAATTATTGTATGCTTAAAAATGGGTTGGGTGGGTGGGTTTAAGGTTGAAGGATTTTAAACGGGTTGGGTTAGGGTCATGATTTTCTGACCCACTCCATTTTTGGGTTGGGTTGGTGCGGTTGATGATATTTAAATGGGTTGGGGTTAGGGTTGATATCAACCCGACCCAGCGACCCCAAATTGCCAGGTAAGTAATACTAGAGAGCAGAATATGATTATAGATAAATTAATTAACCAGCAAATGTATATTATAGTAATATAGCTATGAATTAATATAAGAGGAAGACAAACCAATGAAATCGGGGACGATACAGCCATCGGAAATCCGACCAGTGGATTTTATGAAGTAGGTCTCCGTCGATGGCAGTGAAAGTTCAGGGCCACCCTAGCATTGTCCCATCTTGTTAGTATGGTTGAATACTGGTTGTTGCCGTGGTCAAAGAGGGAGTCTCCAAACACGAATAAAAGCCACGGTGCCGATGCTGGTCGAACATCTGCTGGTGGTGGGGATTGCTGCAGCTTGCCGGAATTACAAACCAAGACTGAGAAAGCATGAGAACAGTGGGGCCAAAACCCATCGGAATTACTGCGCGTGTTCTGCTGGCCATCATTGCTACTATTTACTCCTAAATACCTTAAATAATTCTGGTATATATAGCTAGTGTTGATTATACAGATGGTGTTTAGCTAACCTTCACGGGCAAATATTTATACTACAGCCATACAATGTAATACAGACTTGCACAGCAAGTGTGAATGTCGTGGTCGACATGAGTGTCAACTGTTGTACGAAGTTTGTTTGTCTTGACCACATTACATTTACACAAAAGGGAAACAAAGAAAAACTGGAGAACATACATAGCTAGAGTCCACATCCATGGCATGGCATATTCATTTCTGTCAAGCACAAAACGGTGAGAGAAAAGTTTATGTGTTTTGACAACAGAGTTTATGAGTAATGGTAGTCTTTTTTTTGTTTTTTAAAAAAAAAAATACTGTACTAGTTAATCAATCAATGTCATTTGCAGCATACAAACTTATACTTTGTAAAAATCAAGGAACGGTCTAATATATAAGTCTCAAGCAAACAAAGATAAAATACTAATGCATAGTGATGTCATGATTTCGCATTTCGTGACAATTTATTCATTGATATATTCTCACATCAATATAGTCTTCTGTCAGAAAGTAACATGCCCTTTTCTAACATTGTAGGAACTTATAGTCTCCGGTAATTTTTAGCAATTCATATCTAAATTCATAAGCACGGAAAACTGGAACAATTTGTAGAGCATATAATTCTATGGGTTCAGCATCCATTCATCAGCTCCCCCAGTCTAATGCGATCAGGTTTCATCATTTCACAGGAAAACCTGACATAACATATGATCATGCAAATGGACCCTAATAAAAGAAGCCATTAACTTTCCACTAAATTCAACCAACATAGCTACATTAACTTCAAGAACCATGTGCTCTTGCTTAAAAACTAACTAAACCTACAGAAGGTAATTGAACTTACACTTGAATGAGCATCAAGAATAAAGTGTCTCCATGACAATGAACCCAAATAGAAGAATCATAAAGAGAAGGTGATCCTTTTTACCTGAACAAAGAAAGAGAAAACAAATATATAAACTACTCAGGTGTTAGCTGTTAGGGTATAATCATCAAAAGCCAAACAACCCAGTATATCGAACCATCCAAAAAAGATGGTGACTACCATCATTACCAATACAGTTTCCAAAAGCAGGGCAATGGTGGTCAAATCCAGTGACCTAGGCTTCACAAATTCTACAATATCGAACCCTCTTTATAGAAAATTAACTCTACAAGCCAGATAAAAATACTGATCAAGACAACGTAGTCAATTATTTAGTGTAGGATTAATACCGAAAAATCACCTCCTCCAGTGACGTAGCCGCAGAAAAATCATCCTCACGAGGTTTTGTTAATCATTTTGGAGTTCCAACAAACAATGAGTAAGACACACTAGCGACAGGTTAATATACCTCTTCAGAGGCATCAACTGAGATAGAATCGTTGATGACCTTATAATCCAAATTGGAGCAGCTGCCTTGAATATAACTAGGATTGCTGGATAGGATCCTGTAAACCAGCTATAAATCTATCATCATAAAGATACACATAAATATATAAAGGCAGCTCTTTTCTAACTTAGGGAAAAAAATCGAGAACAAGACTGATAACACTATTGTGTCTGATATTAAACAAACGCAAAGTGAGAGAAGGCCAAACTAGAGAGACCAACGATGAGCAGTGTGATTCCTCCATTAAATGCAAAATCCTCCAATGGTGAAATAGCTGTAAAAAGCGCTAGACGAGCAAGACAAAATACATAATCCACGGAAAGAACCAGCCATCAATAATTCACATCAGCTAGGTTCATAGAGCAACTTCAGAAACACGACTTACAAATGTAGCAGTTTCACAAATCCATTCATAAATATTGAGACTAGACTAACGGGATCATAGCTCAAAGCCGCAGAATAATCATAATTTAATTGAATTGGAAGTAGATGAGCAAGAATTCTACCACGTCGAACAACAGCGAAGTAAATACCCCAGATAAAGAGCACATGAAAGAGAACCATCGCCGGGGGAGAAGCCCGAACATTAAACAGCTGCTTGCATCCCTTGGAAAATCCAGCGAAGACCAAGAGAATCACCGCTGGATTCGATAGTGCGTGAAAGAAGATTTGATTTAGCATAATTGACATTCAAACAATCAAACGGGACTTCGAAACTTGAATCGATGAATAATTAAACCGAGGAGATTGAAGCGAACACAGGGAGAGGAAAGACCAGCAAATAAGAGCAGGGACAAGAGAGAAGATGACTGCAAGACGAACAGCGGAACTAGTAGCAAGGCAAACTGAGAAATCAAAACGACGATTAGAGAAACCGCAAAGCCGCAAACTAATTCCCGCAAACTGATTCCCGTTCGATTGCGACCTTGTAATTCTGATGCCATAAATGTGTAGAAAAACTAGACAAAAGATGCAGAGAAGATTTACAGGTTACCACTTCGACAGCGCAAGCACGGAGAATGAAGGTGCAGAGAAGATTTACAGGTTACCTTATGAACTGCAGTTCCAGATTTTGCCCTGCAAAGCTCAAGTAAAGAAGAGAATGAAGGTGCAGAAGAAAGGAAGAGATCGAAGCTCCAGATTTCGCCAGCCAGGGTCGCAATATTCAGAGCAAAAAATTGAAGGCCATTACCGGTGGAGTTAGGGTTGCAAATCTTCACCAACAGCGTGGAAAAATCAGTCCAATTGCAAAGAAGAAGATAACGCCTGTACGGGGCGCAAAAAAAAAGAGAGATAAAAGAAGATTTGGGGTGAATGACTAATTGAGGTGGATTTGTATTTTAGAATATACACCATTGCCTACGGAATATTTAGAATGAATTTTGTAAGTAAAGGTTATTACCTACAGAATATTTAGTTGCTGATAATCATAGCCTAGATATTATATTAGAAACTTTTACCTACGGAAATTCCGTCACTAAAAGTATAACATTTAGTAATTTGATTTTCCCCCATAAGTTTATTGTGTTCGCGATAAAATATTGAAACAATTTTACCTACGGAAATAATTTGGTGTGTAATTTTTCCGAATTCCGTCACTAATGCTTATTACATACGGATTAATTCCGTAGGTAATGGTATCTGAATTTGGTGTGATATAATCCGTCGGAAATAATATAACATTCCGTAGGAAATTTTCCGTCTGTGATACTACAGTTTTTTTGTAGTGTGAACGGGAATGCAAAAACGAAGAGCATAGATGGTGGAATTTGGTCTGAAACTCACCGGAGATGCGCCGGTTATGAAATCGAAATCGATTTCTGGAAAGGTCTATATTTTATGTGCAGTTCGAGTAGCCTACTTCATGGGTCAACTCGTGCTAACTGAGATTGATTCAATCCATGACACCTACGTCATTTTAAAGTAGACATGTAACTCTAGATGTTAGTGGAAGAATCATTGAATTTGATAAACTAGGGAGAAAGTTACAGATCTCACAAGATCTGTGTTTACCTAGTTGGTTTCGGAGTAAACTGGGCAGAAATACCACCGTGATCGAGTAGGCAACTTTGGACAGCTTTATCTCGCGACCCAATGCGAATCAGCCTTGGCCATTAACATGAAAGTTATAGAGGGATTAAAGATCTTCAAACAAGCTAAAGAACAGGAAATTTGGATGAGAAATGAAGAAGTTATGGCGTGACGAAGTTTACCCGATTTCAGAAAAAACTGGAATTCTGGGTTACGAATTCGCAAGAAGGCAACTTTAGATCGATTTTCCCGTCGATGTAGAAGGAGTTAGATGATGTGTGAGTAATGGTTGGAAAGAGGAAAGATAGGAGAATCGAATGAAACAAACGGCATACCAAATGGTGGAGTAGGGAAAAAGATATAGGTGTCTAAAGATCGACCCTCGACATGCCAAAACCGCTGGGAAAATCAAATGATTGTCTTGGATGCTGACTGGGCGCGACACGTGTCCTGGACACGTCAGCATTCCTTCAAAATTTTGGCTCTAACTTCAATTTATCATAACTTTGGCTAGGATGATCCGTTTTTAACGTTCTTTTTATCGATCTTCATGGTTTTTCATAACCTATTTATTGGTATAGGTTTCATGGCCTGGTTTGACCATTCTCAAAAAGTCAACTCTAGCAAGGCTTAATAAGCTTTAAGGTTTCTAGAATTTTATATTGACTTTTATGTTTCAAAACAATGTTCCAACACTTCCTAAAATCTTTATAATATATTTGGAGTGTTTAGAAATTTTCCCAAGATTTATTGACTTATAAATCTTATTATTAAATTCATAATACTATAATAATGTATATAATTAGGGTTACATAGGAGAAAACCCCTAAATAAATTTCACAATTCCATATAATAATTTAATATTCATAATTCCATACCATAATTTAATATTAATAGTATTATTTATGGTTTAATAAAAGAAATCCCCTAAATTAATTTAAATTAATTTAGGGGTATTTCAACGGGGGAGGTGGATAGAAAAATTTTGGCTAGTATGAACGCGTTCCTCGACATTTACAAGGAAATTTTGCATCACCAGCAAGAGGATGAGAAGCTACAGAAAATAAAGGAAAAAGTAGGAAAAGGAGAAGCCCCAGATTTTAAGATTTATGACGATGGTAGTCTGAGATTTCGTGAAAGATGGTGTGTACCAGATTCATGTGGCGATATTAAAAGGAAGTTGATGCAGGAAGCTCATAATTCTGCATATTCCATACATCCGGGAGGAAACAAGTTGTACAAAGATTTGAAGAAAGGTTTTGGTGGCCAGGCATGAAAAAGGAGGTAGCTGAACATGTGTCGAAGTGTTTAACGTGTCAAAAAGTTAAATTTGAGCATAAGAAAGCCGGAGGAATGTTGCAACCATTGGATATACCCATGTGGAAATGGGATTCGATATCTATGGATTTCATAGTGGGATTACCACCGACCAGAGGTGGGATGGATCAGATTTGGGTGATTGTAGATCGGTCGACCAAGACTACTAGATTAATTCCAATGAAAAGTACTTGGTCTATGGAACAGCTGGTGGAAGCATATATTAAGAATGTGGTTAAATATCACGGAGTCCCTATGGAAATTATTCAGATAGAGATTCTAGGTTTATTTCAAGGTTTTGGCAGCAATTGCAAAAGCCATGGGAACAAAATTGAGCCTCAGTACAGCTTATCACCCGCAGACTGATGGGCAGACGGAGAGAACTATCCAAGTTTAGAGGATATGTTGCGGGCTTGTGCGATGGATTATCAAGGGTCATGGAGTGAAAGTTGCATTTGATTGAATTTCGTATAACAACAGTTATCACTCGAGTATCTATATGGCCCCGTATGAAGCTTTATATGGTAGGAAGTGTCGTACTCCGTTTGTTGGAATATACGCAGGAGGTGGATATGGTAGGCCTTGAATTAACAGAAGAGATGGCTCAACAGGTTAAGAATATTCGACATAAGTTGAAAGCCGCACAAGATAGGCAAAAGTCTTATGCTGATTTACATAGAAGGCAGTTGAATTCAATGTGGGGGACAAGGTATTTCTGAAGGTTTCACCCACTAAAAGCGTGGTACGATTTGGCAAGAAAGGAAAACTTGCTCCTAAGTATATCGGTCCGTATGAAGTATTGGAAAAGGTTGGAAATTTGGCTTACCGATTAGCTTTGCCGATGAACTTGGATAGGGTCCATAATGAGTTCCATGTATCACAATTGAAACGGTATGTTCCAGACGAATCACATGTGTTGCAACCGAACGAGGTAGAAGTTGCACCTAATTTGACTTATGAGGAACACCCGATTAATATTTTGGATCGTAAGACGAGGGAGACTCGAGGGAAGTCTGTGGATTTGGTTAAATTTTCATGGACTCACCATGGAGTTCTAGAAGCTACATGGGAACTAGAAAGCAAGATGAGAGCTCGACACCCAGAACTCTTTGATTAAGGTTAGCAATTAAAGTTTCAAGAGAAACTTTCTTTTTAGGGGGGAGAGTCGTATGGTAAGTGGTGAATGTTTGTGAATGTTTGTTGGTGCCAGAAATGGTTGGTAAAACTTGAATGTTATTTTAGGAGTTGTTTCTTCATGATTTTATATATGTGGTATCATTGAATTTGTGAATGGTTTATATTGTGTGATGGATGGGATTGTGTTTGAGGTTTTTGTGTGTTGCTGAATCATCTGTGGTTGATAAAGTTACCTGGGAATTATTGTGTGGAATATTGTTTTAATTTCTTGGAGTTTGTGAATATATTGTTTGGTGTGATGAATTGAGCTTCGAGGATGAAGCTTTGTTTAACGGGGGGAGGATGTAATACCCCAAATTTCTAAACTATGATTAGGGCCTTACTTAACTGTAAACCTTAGGAAACCCTAATTTCTAAAGATGGAGAAGGTTATAATTAGTTGGAGGTGCTTGGTGAACATTAGGAACCTTAGTTCCCGGAGTATCACCCGGTAAACCTTAGTTTCGCAGGATTCCTGAAATTTCCGAAAATTAATAAATTCCTTAGGAACTGAGAGTGGTTATCGACCCTAGGAAGAGTGTTAGATACTTTCGAGAGTGTTTTGAGGGAAGAAACAATCATATCTTTCTTCTTTTAATATAAGACAATTCAGTTACATTTTTTAGTATTTAGTGGTTCTGGGCAAACGAGGCTTCGGAAGAGCTCAGAAGTGACCCGAGGAAATTCCTGAAACTTGATAACCCACACTAGTATTAACATACCTACACATATAGTCTTAATATCCATGAAAATCTCAAGCCAAACATGGCCTAAGGTGGTGGCCGAAAATATCTCGGTTACTATTTACAACTATTCACACCTCCTTACTATTTGTAATGATGATCAAGGCAACTTTCTCCCTCCTTATCCATTCCAAGGCGGTTATGTATCGATGGTTAGGATTGGTTTTTGACACTTGACACAAATCAATGGCTATGGACAATTCTAGAAGTAATGATTATAAGTTAAAGGATAAGGATGAAATTTAGTATAAAAAGGGGGGGTGGAGGTCGGCCATGGTAGGTGAGCAAGGTGGCCATTCTTTTTCATCTACCTTGCTTCTCCTAAGCTAGAAAACACCATTGGAGCTTAGGCAACAATACTCCTCCATTAGAAACACAAGTTTAAGGTAGTAATTAAGCTAAAATCAAGGAAAAAGGCAAGTTTAAGGAGTGGAAGCCAAACTCCAAGGTGGGTGACTTTTTTGGTGGAGATTTTGAGTTCAAGAAACCTATAATCAAGGTAGAAAAACTCCAAAATGGCTAGGAGAGGACAGGTAACATCTATGCACATCATTTTCACCTTTAATGCTTATTTTCCTTCTTAAGTCATTCTATTTGGTTACCTACGAATCCTATGTCCTATTTTCTTAAAATTTTTACAGTAATATAATTATAAATATTTAGTTATTATCATAGAAAATAAAGTCGAAATAAGGTTGGGAAGTAGGAAAACTCTAAAGAACTTTGAAAATGGAGAAAAATGAGCTTTAAGCTTTAGGAATTATTTGGATGGGTTTCCGACATGGGTTTGAGCTAAAACTTTGAGGGTAGTCTTGAATAGTGAACATATGATTATGGGTGAAAACTCAAGTCGAATGGAGAAATTTAAGTCGGTTAGACAAGGTAAAGAAGCTAAAAATGAGAAAATGTGCTTTAAGCCTTTTTGAGTGGTTGAATGGGTTTCCGAATTGATCTGGAGCTGCAATTTTGGGGAGATACTTTTGTTGTTGATATTGGATCATGGTTAAATTTTAGACCGAGACTCCATTGGGAAGTTATTTAAGTTGGTTAATAGTGATTTTGGTCAAAAATAAGAATTTAAGCTTTCTAAGGTGGTTTCTTGGAAATTGTTTGATTCTCTGATTTATTGGAACTTGAATGGTATTGGTATGATGTTATTAAGGTTATTTTACAAGTGGTGAGCTTGATGTGAGAATTACTAATTGTGTAGCTTGTGTTAAGCTTGGTTATGTTATCTTACTCATGGTTTGTAAATGTGTTTAAGGATAACCTCTTGTGGTGGTGGTGGAAAGTATTATGTGATGTTGATGTCATGGTTATCCTAAGGCTATGCCTCTTGTGAGAGCCTTTAAGGCCAAGCCGACGTTCTGGCAACAATATAAGCTCCTACTAATGAATTGGAGCTGCCACTATGATCTACTCCTATTGGGCAGAAGTTTTCAATAGGGGGTTTGCACACTTAAGGACATAGGGTGGGTGGTGGTGGTGGTGGACTTCATTTGGAAATATATTGTATATGATATTAATTATCTCTTGATAATTCTTGGTACAGGTAAATGGTGTGTGATCTATTATGATTTGCTATATTGTTAATAATTGTTGGAAATAAAGGTTTTAAAGAGAAAATAAGTTTTTACGGGGTGTGGTAGTGTTACTCAGTCTTTACTGATTTTATTTGTTGTGTTTTTCCTGTGTATATGAACTCTGTACGTTCAGGGTAACTGGGATGGTCACCTTCTCTGCACTGAGGACGAGTCCACCGATACTTTCTATATTTTCATGTTTGTCACCTATCGTAGAAGTATACAGCCTGGGGTCACCGAGATAGTGCTTGAGGAGTGGAACAAGAAGATACATGGTTTTAGGCACCCAGAGAATGGCAGTAGTCAGTCCATCACCTATGAAGTTTCCACTGTTTATGAGTACATGGAAGTAGTCCCATGCTAAGATGCTAGTGATGTAATAGTCTATGATACCCCTTGCTTTTGGTGTAAAATAGGAGTAGGAGCTAACATAGTAGTTGGCTGAAAGGGGTCTTTTGGTAGTAAGGTGTAAAGTGACGGGTTGGTTGTGTCACTCTTTTGGTAGTAGAACAGTGTTGTAAGATAGCTAACATAGGGGTGGTGGTGGTAAGTAGCCTTACACTTACTAGTCTTTAGTAAGTGTGGCGGTAACCCCCGGGGCTAGTATTAGGGGACCTTATGTAAAAAGACTGACGCATGTATAATACAAGCTAAAGGTGTTATTTCAGTTATAGCATATCTCTAAAGAATTTTGAAAAATGGTTAAGTATACGGTGGTGGTAAACCGGGGCGTTACACCCTTTTTGCCACACTGGAAGCACGCCACTAGGTTTCCTTCACAGTCTTTCCCCGGGTGGTCCTTGTGGCATCGCCTGTAGTGCATGTGCCTATCTCGCCAGGTCTCTCCCCCCTGTATCTGCCCCTGGGGTCTATCATTCCTCCTCTGGTCATTCCTCTAGTTCCCATCAAACCTTCTCCTATCACCTGAGTTAGGCCTCCACCTCTTGCCCTGATTGGGCCTCTAATGTCGGTCGTCTCGACTCCGGGACTCCTCCCCGTCCTTCATCTTCCTCTTTTGGCCCGCCTGGACCTCCCTCCTCTTCTGCTGCACCCTATACAGGTTAGCAGCCTTTCCATAAGCGTCCTGGAGGGTAGGTATCACCAGTACGCTCAAAGCCTCCTAGAGACTCCAGTTGAGTCCCCCCATAAATCTTTCCACCTTGGATGCTTCATTTGGGACCATCGTCGGCGCGAACCTCGCCAGCTCTAGGAACTTGGAGTGGTACTCCTTCGCACTCCGGGCCAGCTGCTTGAGCTCAGAGAACTCCAGATATTTCTACATCCTGACATGCTCAGGATAGAATCGCCTTCGCATGGCCTCCTTCAATGCCTCCCATCCAAAATCAGGTCCCGCCAGAAGAGCGTCCTTGTTGGCAAACCACCAGATGTCAGCCTCGCTCTTGAAGTAGTAGACAGCGGCATTAACTCTCCTATCAGTGATAAGTGTCCAAATGAGCATGATTTATAGGTGTATTTCATATATTATATTAGCACTTTTCTTGCTCATTTCTCCACTTCGGTTAGTTTTCCTCTAGTTTATGTTTTATTGTTTATCTCACAAATTATTGGTTTAACATGAAGAAAACCAAGCCGGGAGTAACGTAGACGAGGAGACGAACGCATAGACGCAAACGGCTTAGAAAACGGGATCCAAACGAAGAATTTAGAGCCGGTCGAAGTTTGAAGGAAAATAGGTCACGGTCACACTTGTGACCGCCTAAGGAACCGCCTAAACAGAGGCGGTCAGCCTTGCAACCGCCTAGCAAACCGCCCAAACAGAGGCGGACTCTCAGGCGGACCAGAGGCCGACTCTCAGGCGGACCAGAGGCGGACGACAAGCGGAGAACCAAGGGGAATCGCCTAGTTTCAGGCGGTTGTAGAGGCGGACATGTATGGAACCGCCCAAACAGAGGCGGTTGCTTAGGCGGTCGTGACTAAAATCAGTCACGAAACAGTTTTCTTCTTCGCTCGTCGACCTCGCTCGTCGACTTCGCTTGTCGACTTCGGCCATCGACCTGTCTGCAACTTTTCCATCTACTCTTCACGCGTTCTGTCCCCTGAGCAATCAATGAGCAAATCTCTTCACGCGTGATCCAGTTCTATCTTCAATCTTCCTTTCTCCTATATAAACGCACGTAACTTCTGCTTCCACACATACATCAACCACCCATACAATCCATCACCGTACCACTTCACCACACATCACACGTTCACCTCTTTTCTCTCCTCCCGTCTTCTCCATTTTTATTTCACTTTCCACCATATTCACCTCTAATCCTACGTATACAAAATAGCAGAACGAATGCAGGAGTGACTACAGATGATTTCTACTACTCTTGTTTCTGTTTATCTATTTAATATGTTAGGCTAGAATATTTATACTCTGGGAATGGTTATTATGTGTTTGTATTAATTATGCAATATTTTTACTGGTTTTATTTAAATACAGTTGTTACGTTTTAAAGCTTATCTCTCGCCTTTTTAATAAATGTCATGAGTTTATTAAATTGCTTGCTAAACAATTATAATTAAACCAGTAGAGATAGCATAATTAATCTGATCATATTAACCTGAACCAGAGTCCCGTTTAATTTATCTATTAACTTAGTTTACTTTATCTTTCCTTTTTATTTATTATACAAGTCAATTAATCCCCCTTTTTGTGACACGCTTAGGTACTATTATATGCACATTAGTCCCACGGTTCGACATCCGGTCGCTTACAATTCACTATACTACTACGACCGGGATTTGTTTGCAGCCCGACGTTTATTTTGAGTTTTTAATTTCTTTTCTTTTATTTTTACACCAGTTTAACCACTCACGATATAACGTCTGCAATCAGCAGGGCAGTTGACTGCCTCAAAGATTTTGTCGAACTCTCGCAGCCAATCCTCTAGTAGTACGGGGTCCTCCTCCCCCTTGAATGCAGTCGGCTTCAGGTGGGCAATCCTCTTTGTGTATTCTTCCGGCACATTGTCTCGCTGAGCCTGTCGCTGAACAATCTGGCCTAGGTTCAAGGCAAGCTCCTATAGCTGTCTCATTGGGTCGTTGGCTGCCATGATAGTCCTTCTGCTTCGACTTCTGGTGTTGTAGAAGAAGTTCAATCGATCTGCCAGTCTACCCTACTCAAGGTGAACTCCTGATTATGAGTCAAAGATTTCAAAGGCTCTTAAATCCCCCATAACGATCCCCCTCTGGTTATACTACAGTCTCACTACCCCAATCCACGGGTAGACAATTCAGATATAAACAAGTATATATAAAATAAGTATGATACAATTCACACAAATGGGTAACTAGTAAACAATGATGCCTGTATAATCTTCAAGCATCACACCAAGATGTCCAATGTAACTCAACAACCCACAATACACAATATAATCCAACACAACTTCCCCAAACGGTTTATTCCCATGTTTTTAATCTGGTTTACTCAAGTTTTATCTTATTTCGAAAACAAGGCTCTGATACTACCTTGTAACACCCTGGATTTTTGCCTCAAAATATAGCTTATGAAAATACAAATCTAATGGCGCACACGGGATCAAAAACGGACTTCAAATGAGCCCTAAAAGTGCAAAACAGAGTTGGTCCGAACTTGTGTCCGGACATGGTAAGTTCGGACACAAGCCCAAGAAAAACAGACTGCAAAAAACCATCCGTCCGAACTTGTGTCCAGACATTGATGTTCGGACACAAGTCGAGAGTTAGAAAACTGGAAAGCGACAAGGTCCGAACTTGTGTCCGGACTTCGAAGTTCGAACACAAGTCGAGTTTCAAAACTTCGGAAAAATCCTTACGTTGTCCGAACATTGGTCCGAACTTGCAAGTTCGGACATAGGTCGAGACTTGCAAGTTGGACCCGTCCTCGCATACTGTCCGAACTTGAAGTTCGGACACAGCCAAACAATGAAAACCTTTGAAATCTTTCGGGGCCTGTCCGAGCGTGGATGTCCGGACGGACGTTCGGACAGGTCCTTAAGTGCAGTTTCCAACCCGTAAACAGAAACAAAAATCCATTAGAAACACTTATATAAAACACAACAACAATATGAGAAACTCTTGAGCAGATAAGGTCATTAATAAGTACTCAATACAAAACTCAAACTTAATAAAACCGATTCATAACCTGCCAATAATTACCAATAGGAAATACTCGAATAAACATATTCTCAAAACAGCAGCGGACTTAAAACATCCAGGGCATTACCGCCACACCCAATTCCCATGGGTGCTCAGGCTAATGGACTAAATAATACCAAAAACAAAGGTCAAATCAAGTTACGCGGAAGTCAAAATAAATATTCAATGTGTAAAACCTTGGGAACAACACAATATCTCTTAACCATTGAAATTCAAAACATAGCCTTATTAATTTGTAATCCCTAAACTATGTGATTCGCCGTCCCGATCCCTACACTTAGTCATCCATACCTGCGATCATAAAACATAGACAAAACACAGAAAGGATCGCACAAATCAGAAAAAATGAGTAAATTCCACCTCAAACCTGTAAAATACATTTTTGAACTCATTTGCCGTTAATAATCAGGTGAGAAGGTTTTATTGAACAGTTGATGAATTTCCAGAAAACATATCAACACCGAAACCGCAGTAGGGAGCTTTCAACAGGAGATAACCATAAATCCAAACACGGGGTCACCTGTGGGACCCCAAACAACAATTCCAGGACAGTCACCAATGGGACAGTCAAACAACCACCTCACCCTAAGTCCTTAAGTGTGCACACCCCTATGAGACAACAGTAACATAGAGTAGATCAAAGGGCTTAACTGCAACAATGCGTGCAGCGCAAATAATAACAATCATGGAGAGCACCTATGGGCTCCCAAACAATAGAATACAACGTGTGAAAGACTCCCAAAAACAACAACTGAAATACCACAATCACAATCCAATTCCTCAAATTCCGAAACGTGGGAAACAATCCCAAATCCTCAAACCACAACTGAGAGTCCATAAAAAAAACACAACAAAACCTTTTCCCAATATTTCGTAAAACAACAGTCAAATTCATTGAGCATGGAATTTACCTGGAACAACCAAATCCCTCAAGAGCACAACTGCTCTGGACTATTGATAGCACTCGTCGATGTAATCGGCGTCTATGTAATCAAAATAAACAATCAGAATTCACTGAACAACGAGTAGATACTAAACAGCTAGGTAGAATACATTACCCGACAATCTACCAACAGGACACCAGGGAATTGATTAGACCTCGACGGAACAAGCGAGAAATCACCAAGGGTTTGAATAGGAAGAGAGTGAAAATATTGGGCAGAGTATAAGCGCAAGAACGGCGTATTGAGGATGAAGAATAGTGAAGAAAATCAACGCTTAAATAGAATTATTTGTATAATGGAAAGGAATAAACTAATTAAAGATTTATGTTAAAAGGAAACGCAAATAAAATAATTAAGAAAGAGTTCCAACTCTCAAAAATTAAAGTATTTCCAAAGGATAGATCTCGTTAAGTTAGAAAGATCAGTAAAAGAAGATTGGTCATGTAATTCGGGAAGGAATAAATCAAGAATGAGAAACAATATCAATGAAATACCCCAAACCTTGATATGTTGTTTAAATGTTAAACTATTATATTTAAAGGATAAAAAGTGCCTTAGAAACATTAGTGAACAATTTAAACCATAGTAAACACAATAAGCACTAAGACACAATTGGAGCAAAAACATGCTCTAAGCTTGGAGTGAACTTGGTTAGGACCCAAAGAGCCTACCAAGACTTTATAACATTCAATATGACTTAATAAGGCTAATTAAGTCCTTAGGAAACTTTGGCAGACAATTAAACCAAACAACACACAAATAAATACCTTAAAGCCAATATGGGCGAAAATGTGCTCTAAGCTTGGGATAACTTTGGTTAAGACCTAATAAGCTTACTAAGACCTTATGTGACAGCCCAGACAAACATCCCACATGTGTGATATTGTTCGCTTTGGCACGCAGGCCGCACGGATTTGTTCCTGGGGTTTCGCCCCAAAACGCGTCACACAAGGGAAGAGTATCCCCACCCTAATAAGGTATGGTTCGTGCTCTCTCCTGATCGATGTGGGAGGTAACACCACGCCGGGTGTTACACCCTACCCCCCTTAAGGAGCCCAGTGCCCTCACGGGCTCACTGGACCCACACCGACCTGGGTCTGGCTCTGATACCATCTGTGACAACCCAGACAAACAGCCCACATGTGTGATATTGTCCGCTTTGGCACGCAGGCCGCACGGATTTGTTCCTGGGGTTTCGCCCCAAAACGCGTCACACAAGGGAAGAGTATCCCCACCCTAATAAGGTATGGTTCGTGCTCTCTCCCGATCGATGTGGGAGGTAACACCACGCCGGGTGTTACACCGGTGGTATCAGAGCGGAGTACCGCTCTGATGACGAGATAATAGGTTAAGACAGTGAGCTTAGGACTTGGGAAATTATGGGAAACATTTGGAAAGTACGAGACGATTCGTCTTAGGAAGATACTGTGTCTAGTAACGCAAATTGCGTGACAGGTTAGCTTTAAGGCAACTTAATATCTATTGGTTGTGTACGGTAATTTTACCGAGTAATTATGTGACATACTGTACTACAGATGTCTAGTGGAACTGGAGGGCGTGGTACTGGAAGAGGTAGAGGCGGTGTCCCCGGCATTCCATGAAATACCCCAAACCTTGATATGTGGTTTAAATATCAAATTATGGTATGTAAAGGCTAAAAAGTGCCTTAGTAACATCAGTGAACAATTTAAACCATAATAATGCAATAAAGCATTAAGACACAGTTTGAGCAAAAACATGCTCTAAGCTATGAGTGAACTTGGTTAGGACCAAAGAGCCTACCAAGACTTGATAACATTTAATTATGATTTAATAAGGCTAAATAAGTCCTTAAGAAACTTGGTGGACAGTTAAACCAAATAAAACATAAGAAAATACCTTACAGTCAATATGAGCAAAAATGTCTCTAAGCTTGGGATGAATGTGTATAAGACCTAATGGTCATACCTATACCTTATTTATATGTTAATGAACATATTAAATCAATTACTAAAGAAAACCAAGCTTGAAAACAAGTTAAAACACAAAATGTGCTTTAAGGAGTCTTAAAACACGTTTTGAAAATTGTCTTGTAAATGAGTTTTGAATGGCTAAATGTCCATCATTACTCTTTAATTAACATGTGTACTATATATAGTATCACATTTGGGTGGCCATATTAGTGGGAAATCAAAAATTTCACTTCTATGTGCCTTGTATTTGTGAATAGTAATTTTTACAAGCTAGTAGATAACATATGTTATGTTAAGTATTAAATTGACAAACAAAGACTAAAATACCCTTGTCATATTAAAGGGGGCCGGTTTTTGTAGTGAGGAGTCACCAAGTATGTTAACTTGTTAAGTAAATAAATGTGACTCATAGTACTATTTGCTTTAAGACTTAAATATCTTCAAAAAGTAAGTTCTATCTTCATTCTCCCTTCCTTTCCTTCATTTCCCACGGTTCCAAACACCACCACCAACCTCTCTTCTTCATTCTCTCGGTAATACCACTACCTCCATTAGAACTCAAGCTTTGAACTCTTGTCAAGTCTTGCTCTTGTCCAAATCAAAAACAAACACACCATTCTTAGTTAAGCCAAGCTCTACAATCTTGTCTCTTCAAAACTTCAAAACCTCCATTTCGGTGCCAAGAGAAACCACCATGGGAGGAGCTTGAGCTCACCTTTCACATATTCATGATCTCCTTTGCTTCAAGGTAAGGAAACTCAAAGAAATCCATGTTTCCTCCATGTTTTCATGTTGTCCGAAAATCCACCTCACCATGGTGTTTTATCTTGCTTGTTTTAGCTTCATTTGAATCTTCCAAGGGCTAGGAGGAGTCCTCTCTTGATACTTATTCAAGTTCTCTTCCAATTCCAAGGTAAAACAATTACCTTAATGTGTTAAAACAATATGTGTAACTAGGGTTTACAATGAGATGAAGCATAATGCTTGAATACTCATTATGTTGTTTGTACAATGTATAGAACTTGACAAGGAATCAAGTACCCCACCGGTTTGTAAGGAAACAAGAAAGAAATTTGTGAGGAAAAGAGGTAAACAAGCTATCTCAATGTAGTTTAAATGCCTTAGGAAAATGAGCTTGATTTGCTTAATAAAATACCTAAGGAGCCAATGGCAAATGAGCTAGTAAAATGCTCTCAAGGAGTTTATTAAAGGAATATGTATTGTTGGGTGTATTTGCAGGTCAAAGGCTTATTATGTGGGAAATTCAGTGTTTATGGTTTATGCAATTTAGGGCCTAAGAGCCATGTTATTTAAGGGCCTAAGTGCCAAGCAATTTAAGTTATGCACTATATTGTGATGTAGTGCTTAATGTGTGAAGTTTGTGTAAAAGTGTGTTTGATGGATTTTAGGTGTTCTTGAATGAACTAGGTAAAAACCTAAGGTTTGGATGTGAGTAAGTACAAGAGAAGCTATGGTCAAATTTGGGAAATGTGTAAGAAGTTCTAAATGTTGTAAGTGAGTTTTGGTGAACTAGGAAGTGTTAAAGGTGATTGAATGTTTACTTGAGAAGAAAGCATGTAATAAGGTGATTTAGAGTGATGCATGGATTTAGGTGTTGTCTTGGAAGTTCTAGGAATTCAATGGGTGTTTTGTGAATGTATTAAAGTCTTGGAGAAGTTGTTTAAGGTTTAGGTAATGTTGATATTCAAGGAATAAATGAGGTTTAGGTAAGGTGTTGAGTAAGGAGTTTTAAGAAGTTGTGAAAAGGAGATTTAGTTAGTAAGAAAAGAAGTTGAGAGGTGATGATAAGGTGTAGAGGAAACACCTTAGTATTGTGGTCATTATAGGTGAAATGCCACCTAGAAATCATAAGGAGAAAGCATTGTGAGTGTTAGGAATTTTGTGGAGATATAAGTAAAGGTTTAAGGAATTAGGAAAAATAGTTTTGTGAGTGTTTAAGAATATCTTAAGGGTGTGTTTGAAGTGCCAAGTGATGTTAGAACACATTGAGAGGCCTTAGGAGAAGTTTGGTGAAGATTTGGCAAAGTTTTGGTAAGTTTAGAAGGCGACCGACCCAGGGGCCGACCCAGTTTTTGGGTCGGTCGAGCCTCTGTTAGATGTTAGGGAAGTGTTCGGTAATGGTCCGACCCAAAAGGGTGGGTCGGACATGGGTCGGTCGGTCAAGTTTCAAAGGTGGAAAAATGTTCGCACATGGACCGACCCAGAACGGTGGGTCGGACGTGGGTCGGACGGGCATGTTTATAAGGAAGTAAAAGGGTTCTGTAATGGACCGACCCAGTTGTGGGTCGGTCGGTGGGTCGGTCGGACCAAAAACATGGTTTAAGGTTATGAAATGATATGTGATGATGGGGATTGGTAGGTAATGATGTTATAAGAATGTTGAGGACATGTTAGGTGAGTTTAAACGGCAAATAAGTGGGTGAAAAGTTGTATCAAAGTGTAAAAGTAAAACAAGTTAAAAATGTAAGTTATGTAACAAAGTTAACGGGGAAAAATTAAGCATTGACATTAAATGATCAAGCAAACCCCGATGTTAATAAAAACACATGTGATGTTAACAGTTGTTCGAGAATTGCTCGAGGTACATAAACGGACGTGATTAAGTGGACTCCGGTGACAGGTATGGTTTTCTTGCAACCTGTGTCCTACCGGATTACACCGGCTTGTATGCCAATGTGTTTTTCTGTATGTTTGCCACGTTATGATATAAATCATGAAACGAGTTACAGTCATTATTGTTATTGTATGTTTACGTGCCGATACCGGTAACCTCTAATGCGCTTGAAGGGCTAGTTAACCACTATTAGGTAAACGTAAGAGAACGGTATCCGGTAATAACGTTTCCGACTTAAGGAACGTTCTAACCACGGCTATGCGTGAGTTGGTTATGTGATGTTTGTGTGTGATGTTTGTATGTGAATGTGTAACTCTCTCTTCCCTTGTGTATGTCTGACAAGACTTAACTCAATGTTGTGATTGTTTGATAAAGTTCAAAGTTGAACTTTAATAAGTGCTAACGGGGGAGTGAGGAGTCCGGTCTGTTCCGGCCAGCGTGTGAGTATGGGGGTCGTTGTCATAGCAGGTTCGATCCTCTCTGTATGTATTGGTTGTTTTCCAATTTGGTTCCCAACCTACCCTTTAGCTTAACCAAGGCTATTACTGACTCACGTCGGGCCACAGGGGCATACTATTGTTATGTTTGTTTCGGTGTGCTTGGATCACTATATCCGGGGCACCTTGTGTTAAGTTAACCGTTCATTTAACGAAACGGTAACGAGTTATGTAACGAGCTTATCATGAGACTGGCAACAATCTCTAGGCTCACCAGTGTGTAAACAATGTTTGGGTCGGTTCCTAAGAGAACCATTCCCGTTGTGTTATGTGTTTTGTTGTGATGCAATATTATTGCGGTGTTATGTTGTGCACATGGAAACGTGCAAGGTGTTGTTAAGTGTTGTTATGTAGTGTATGTTATAAGTTGTAAAATGTGAAGTGTGTGGATCATGGATATGACTCCCAGTTTGTGATAAAAGGCGTTTAAGGATAACCCGCTTTAAGGGTATGTGTCGTCTATTAAGGAAGTAGCTCCATCGAGGAGGAACACTCTAGGGATGATGAATACCTTGAGTGACTTATTAAGTAAGGATGTATTATCGGTTGTCGAGCCCATTGAGGCGAAATGTTAAGTGATTGTGTGTTTATTGTTACATGCATGATTTAAATATAATCAAACTGCATGTTAAGACGACAATTAGTTGTGCGTGGCCCGGTAGCATGTGGGCTGCGGGATTACCATACCAGCAAAGGTGCTGAGCCCCTTGGGGCCACCCCTTTCTCTTTTTCCTATTTCAGGTACGAAGTGCTGGAAGCCGTTCGAGAGTAGGAGGTAGTCATTGTACATGGGTAAACTTTTAAGTGTATGTATACAGTAGGTGTAGTAAGACCGAAATTGTTGTCGGCAACAGTTTATAAATACTCGGATAGTTGGTAAGGTGTATGTTGTTGTTGTTGTGTTAATGGAAAGGGATACTAATGTAGTTGCTCGGGAATTTAGCCCATCAGACCGGTACATTGTGTATGTATTAGCCTTGTTAGCCACGTGGGTGGCTAACGCGTGGTAACACCAACAAGTTAAGTAATGTGACGGGGTTGTTCTTCCGCTGCAGTTTGTTGTAAGTATGTTAAAGTTGGTTGGGGTGTTACAAAAAGTGGTATCAGAGCGAAGTATCGCTCTGATGACTGAATTACCGAGCTTAGGAAGTACCGAGTTAGGATTTAAGTACTTTGGGTTAAGGGTTGAGTGATAGCGTGAGAGATACGCTAGTTAGGAACTACCAGTGACTACTGGAATCCTACAATATCCATCCCACCCTCCACAATCCCTGTATATAACTTGGGGAAACAACGCCAGAGAGATGGAAGTCCACTCTTACTCGGGAATACCCGATCTGGCTGTTATTAAATACCTTTAGGGTAGGGAGAACCTGTCACACGGTAGATCCCGAAAATTGGGAATCCCGGAGACGGTCTCCATTTGAACAATGTTGAGCACTTCATAGCAATGAATGAAGGATCTTGTGTATTGGAGAATAGAATTTCCGGCAACCTGGGTCGACATGCAGAGCAGTCGAGAATAACCAGCTTGCAACGCACCTACCGTGCAACAGGCAAGAAATGGATTAATAACACCCGAGACAAGTGTCTACGGAACCACAGTTGATAAATAAAACACCAACGGTATACCAACCGCAAAGGAACTACAACGTAGTGCCCAACAAGAGACAAGTCTCAGTAACCACGACAAGTGCGTGGAACGGGCTATAAGGAGGATACAATACTAAGACAAAGGGGTCTCCCAGAATGGGAAACACCCTAGTTGATGATTGTCATGTGAAGACAGTGAGAAGTCACCTAAAAGAGTTATTATCAAGACAGTAAGATCAGTGAGGGCCAGCAAGGCCACTGACGACAGTGCGGGTAAAAACAATACCACAACCGGTATGTGTTAAACCGATAGCCAGTTAGCATGGCGCACTTGCCATAGCAAGTGCTGCTATAACAGGGCTGTTCGGGAAATTTATGACCACTACAAATACTTAGTAAAGTACCACGAAGTTAAGTGTGAACATTACCACCATGGAAGGGCTTAACAGCCTGACCTCTGTAATTGTAAGTACACCAGTCAGCAAGAAGCTAGACTTGGTTAAGGTAAGAAGTGTGTGAAACCATGAAAATTTTCTTTCAACCCAGATTATTCAAACCCTTTTCTTTTCAAAACCAGATTTTCTTTCAAACCAACACTTCTTTCCAACCTTCTTTAAAACCAAACCAATAGAACCAAGGACAGTTGACAAGGATACAACAATGGATAAACTTTCCCTCGATTAAGTTCGGGAAGTAAGGACTGAATATTGTCACGGGACAATATAAGGGAGTTGACAACAGAATACTTCACCTAGGCGTGTGACGGACACTACAAGTGTACCAACTGTGTTGTGGGACGACCGCACTCCGATAGGAGCATGTGGACCTGACAGACCTACTTATGGGTTAGTTGGGTAAGTAGCAATGTATCAGTATGATACCCCATATATGTATACAAGTAGAGTCCGAAACACGGGAAGTAGTCGACTCCGATCTACGGTCAGCAGTATAAGTCAAACAACAGCTAAGGATTACAAGGAATAGTTGAAGTTAAGGAATTCAGTTAAGTTAACCAGACTAAAGGAGTCAGTGAATTCATTTTCAAGGAAATGTTTAAGAGTTAGGAAGTGCGATGGGCACAAACTGTTATGTAAAGACACCACATATGTCTTAAGGATCCTTAGGGATAAACATTATAGCTGGAATGGTGACCCAGCCTGTACATGGCAAGCAGATGCCTAATGTGGACACATTAATGTGCAATGAACGGATAAATTCCCAGAATGAGTACCTACACTACCAGGAAATGTTAATCTTCACAGAAGAAGATAATAACCAGTAAAGAACGCGAAAGGCGTAGCTAACGGAATGTACCAATAAGTGTGAGCCAAATGTAAAGGCATAACTTAACAACACCCAGGAGCAATCCTTGAGGGGTGTTCACATCAACAATTGTTGAATGAAATGCATGACAGAAGCACAAGGGTTGGAACTAACACACAGTTTAGACATAAGTTGTCAGGAGACGGACTGACAAACCTAAGGGGCATCCCATGAAAGGAAACGTGATGCAACGACCTTGTAATATTGTACAGAGAAGTACATGTGTGTGCCTAATGAGCCCAGCTCAAGGCAAATAAGGCTTATAATCCAAAAGCAGGATATATATAAATTCGACGATGGTAGAAGTTTAGGTTGTATAAGCGAATAGAGTGGTAACGAACCACTGCATTAAGAGTGGGGATACCTCTCGACATTGTGACACCGCAGGAGCGGTAGTTATGGGATCAAGTTCAAGAATATGTTAAGGATGGACGATGTTATTAATGAAAGAGAGTAATTAGCTTAGTAGTATGTGTATAAGGTGAAAACACCGAGCTGAATAATGCCGGCTTGTGACTCGAATGGTCGATGCTCAAGGAGCATTTAGAGTCATCCAATGAGGGATGAACCATAATGAATAATGTAAATTTATGTGTGGAAGTTAATGTGACAGTAAATACGTGTGAGTTAGTGTTATACAATAAGTGAGAGCACGGTGCGCAGTAAACGACGTTGTATAAGTGTGTGTTGAATTTAATATGGTAGGTCGAACCAGTTACAAGATAAGAGTCTCAGTGAAGGACAGTGGAATTCCATGGCGAGTGCATAAGGGATTTACTATTCAGGTTACGCTTCTAGTTGCACTTGTATGACTGAGTGTTTTGGTATTGCACTTGGGCAGTGATGATCGAGTGGGATAGCTAGGAATTGGAAACATGTTAATGTAAAGAAATAATGTTATAATGGCCGATGCATAGGAAATGCAAGGCCGCACCAATAAAAGAGTGCTTGTACAAAACCAAATGTGGAGAATGATTAACAGGTAAGTGACTACAGTAGCACTAACTACCAATATCGGTATGGAATATCCCCAAATATTGGAAATAGCTGAGAGAGCACTACACACTAGGTAGTAGCTCAATCTCAACCGACAGTAAGTCGGAAGGGAACAAGTCAATCATTGTGAAATACATAACTGTATACACAGTAAATGGTTATGGAGGTGGATGGAAAGTTTGTAACTCACCGAATTCGCTAATGGTAAAAGATACCCAGCGTCGGTGGGGAGAAACCATTGTTACCAAGATGAAGGTGACAATTGGGGATGTACAAGACAGTAAGAATAACAAATGGAGCAATTAAGCTCTACAGTTATTAGTGTTTCGCAGCAGAAACTAGTGAACCAGTGATGCAAATGTACAACGTGAATAACGAATATGAGTGGATGGCTAATTATTAATGCCTAAAAGCCTCACAGGCCAGGACCGAAACCGGTTACGAGTTATAACTCCAATGCGAATCTGGTTTAGGGACTAAACGCCAATATGGTTAAGATCCTTAATCAGAATCCATTGTGTAATAGACGCGTGGAAGTTAAGATACTTCACGACGGCAAAACATTTAAGCTAATGTTAGTGATTGATTACGTGGGCGTAATCCTTTTAAGGGGGTAGAGCGCAAAACACCTTGGGGTATATTACCGTACAAGTGTACGTAGTGTAGTGTGACTCATATTGTGCATAGCACAAAATTATGTTTGTTTTGATGATTGTGTGTGTGTATGTAAACATACACATTCATTCATGGATTAATTGTGGTAATGCGCACAGATGATGCGAATACCATTGTGAAAGTGTGTGTGTTTGTTAACAGTTGTGTGTGATTGTACAAGTGTGGGGAGTAGATAAACTCCGGGGGAACAAAAGCCCCGACAGTGTATAAATGTAAAACCAGGTGTTGTATTTTGGATAAAAATATATGTGTATATATACTTATAGTGATGCATGAAAGGGCATGATACCGACATAGAACTAGTGAGATAAGATTCCCTAGGCAGAGGATTAAAAGTGAATGGAGGTAACTGATAGACGGAGTTCTATCCTTTGGAGATGTTGTGATCATGACTAGAATGATTCGAAAGATAGAAAATTGGAAATGAGTGACTTACTTGATGCTTGAAAATGACGTGGGAGGTGGAACTGGATTTGCATGTGTCAAGGGAAGCCGAACACAAATTGGGGTGGAAGGATAGTTCAACACTGATGCTGATCAACATCAGGTTGGATGACTCTTGAAACTCCCTATAAGTGGTCACGAATAACCACGCTAAGAAATGAAGCAAAGAGCTTAAGTTGGACTTGGAGTTGTGTGTGTTTTCAAAATGATTTTAAATGGTATTTATAAACGTTGATGGATACTTTACGTAATTAAGTCTCTTACTTAACCTCACAAAGAAAATTTAAATTTAAGTGATTGTTTTAAACTCCCAAAGGCACGGGGACGGAAGGCGTCCATCGCGACCGGGTCTGCGGATCACAGTGTATCAAGGATATTTTGATTGCTATACATGCTCTGACATGTTGTGTGGTATGTGTAATGAATGTGTTTTGACTTGGATTTCTTAAAGTGTATACTATCAAGGCCTATGAGTCTAAATGTGTGGTGTTACATAGACCTATGTGTCTAAAGACTGTTATGTTGTGAGGACCTATGTGTCAAATGTTGTTATGTTACCCAAGACCATGAGTCAAAGGGGTTGTTATGTATGTGTAAGTGTGTTAAGATACCCGGACCATAGAGTCGAGGTTATCATGTGGATATGTTAGTTATGTGTGGATGTGAATGTGTTGCCCGGACCATCAAGTCCGAGGTTGTGAGTAAAGTGTGTGTTTGGTTAAGGAAGTTTATTTCCAAGTGATTATGTGTTCTAATCTATTGATATGTGAAAAGTGTGAACTTCGAGGACGAAGTTCTTTTAAGGGGGGTAGATTGAAATACCCCAAACCTTGATATGTGGTTTAAATATCAAATTATGGTATGTAAAGGCTAAAAAGTGCCTTAGTAACATCAGTGAACAATTTAAACCATAATAAATGCAATAAAGCATTAAGACACAGTTTGAGCAAAAACATGCTCTAAGCTATGAGTGAACTTGGTTAGGACCCAAAGAGCCTACCAAGACTTGATAACATTTAATTATGATTTAATAAGGCTAAATAAGTCCTTAAGAAACTTTGGTGGACAGTTAAACCAAATAAAACATAAGAAAATACCTTACAGTCAATATGAGCAAAAATGTGCTCTAAGCTTGGGATGAATGTGTATAAGACCTAATGGTCATACCTATACCTTTATATGTTAATGAACATATTAAATCAATTACTAAAGAAAACCAAGCTTGAAAACAAGTTAAAACACAAAATGTGCTTTAAGGAGTCTTAAAACACGTTTTTGAAAAATTGTCTTGTAAATGAGTTTTGAATGGCTAAATGTCCATCATTACTCTTTAATTAACATGTGTACTATTAGTATCACATTTGGGTGGCCATATTAGTGGGAAATCAAAAATTTCACTTCTATGTGCCTTGTATTTGTGAATAGTAATTTTTACAAGCTAGTATATAACATATGTTATGTTAAGTAATTAAATTGACAAACAAAGACTAAAATACCCTTGTCATATTAAAGGGGGCCGGTTTTTGTAGTGAGGAGTCACCAAGTATGTTAACTTGTTAAGTAAATAAATGTGACTCATAGTTACTATTGCTTTAAGACTTAAATATCTTCAAAAAGTAAGTTCTATCTTCATTCCTTCCTTCCTTCATTTCCCACGGTTCCAAACACCACCACCAACCTCTCTTCTTCATTCTCTCTCGGTAATACACTACCTCCATTAGAACTCAAGCTTTGAACTCTTGTCAAGTCTTGCTCTCTTGTCCAAATCAAAAACAAACACCACCATTCTCTTAGTTAAGCCAAGCTCTACAATCTTGTCTCTTCAAAACTTCAAAACCTCCATTTCGGTGCCAAGAGAAACCACCATGGGAGGAGCTTGAGCTCACCTTTTCACATATTCATGATCTCCTTTGCTTCAAGGTAAGGAAACTCAAAGAAAATCCATGTTTCCTCCATGTTTTCATGTTGTCCGAAAATCCACCTCACCATGGTGTATTTATCTTGCTTGTTTTAGCTTCATTTGAATCTTCCAAGGGCTAGGAGGAGTCCTCTCTTGATACTTATTCAAGTTCTCTTCCAATTCCAAGGTAAAACAATTACCTTAATGTGTTAAAACAATATGTGTAACTAGGGTTTACAATGAGATGAAGCATAATGCTTGAATACTCATTATGTTGTTTGTACAATGTATAGAACTTGACAAGGAATCAAGTACCCCACCGGTTTGTAAGGAAACAAGAAGAAATTTGTGAGGAAAAGAGGTAAACAAGCATTCTCAATGTAGTTTAAATGCCTTAGGAAAATGAGCTTGATTTGCTTAATAAAATACCTAAGGAGCCAATGGCAAATGAGCTAGTAAAATGCTCTCAAGGAGTTATTAAAGGAATATGTATTGTTGGGTGTATTTGCAGGTCAAAGGCTTTATTATGTGGGAAATTCAGTGTTTATGGTTTATGCAATTTAAGGGCCTAAGAGCCATGTTATTTAAGGGCCTAAGTGCCAAGCAATTTAAGTTATGCACTATATTGTGATGTAGTGCTTAATGTGTGAAGTTTGTGTATAAAAGTGTGTTTGATGGATTTTAGGTGTTCTTGAATGAACTAAGGTAAAAACCTAAGTGTTTGGATGTGAGTAAGTACAAGAGAAGCTATGGTCAAATTTGGGAAATGTGTAAGAAGTTCTAAATGTTGTAAGTGAGTTTTGGTGAACTAGGAAGTGTTAAAGGTGATTGAATGTTTACTTGAGAAGAAAGCATGTAATAAGGTGATTTAGAGTGATGCATGGATTTAGGTGTTGTCTTGGAAGTTCTAGGAATTCAATGGGTGTTTTGTGAATGTATTAAAGTCTTGGAGAAGTTGTTTAAGGTTTAGGTAATGTTGATATTCAAGGAATAAATGAGGTTTAGGTAAGGTGTTGAGTAAGGAGTTTTAAGAAGTTGTGAAAAGGAGATTTAGTTAGTAAGAAAGAAGTTGAGAGGTGATGATAAGGTGTAGAGGAAACACCTTAGTATTGTGGTCATAAGGTGAAATGCCACCTAGAAATCATAAGGAGAAAGCATTGTGAGTGTTAGGAATTTTGTGGAGATATAAGTAAAGGTTTAAGGAATTAGGAAAAATAGTTTTGTGAGTGTTTAAGAATATCTTAAGGGTGTGTTTGAAGTGCCAAGTGATGTTAGAACACATTGAGAGGCCTTAGGAGAAGTTTGGTGAAGATTGGCAAAGTTTTGGTAAGTTTAGAAGGCGACCGACCCAGGGGCCGACCCAGTTTTGGGTCGGTCGAGCCTTGTTAGATGTTAGGGAAGTGTTCGGTAATGGTCCGAACCCAAAAGGGTGGGTCGGACATGGGTCGGTCGGTCAAGTTTCAAAGGTGGAAAAATGTTCGCACATGGACCGACCCAGAACGGTGGGTCGGACGTGGGTCGGACGGGCATGTTATAAGGAAGTAAAAGGGTTCTGTAATGGACCGACCCAGTGGGTCGGTCGGTGGGTCGGTCGGACCAAAAAACATGGTTTAAGGTTATGAAATGATATGTGATGATGGGGATTGGTAGGTAATGATGTTATAAGAATGTTGAGGACATGTTAGGTGAGTTAAATGGCAAATAAGTGGGTGAAAAGTTGTTGTATCAAAGTGTAAAAGTAAAACAAGTTAAAAAATGTAAGTTATGTAACAAAGTTAACGGGGAAAAAATTAAGCATGACATTAAATGATCAAGCAAACCCCGATGTTAATAAAAACACATGTTGATGTTAACAGTTGTCGAGAATTGCTCGAGGTACATAAACGGACGTGATTAAGTGGACTCCGGTGACAGGTATGGTTTTCTTGCAACTGTGTCCTACCGGATTACACCGGCTTGTATGCCAATGTGTTTTTCTGTATGTTTGCCACGTATGATATAAATCAGAAACGAGTTACAGTCATTATTGTTATTGTATGTTTACGTGCCGATACCGGTAACCTCTAATGCGCTTGAAGGCTAGTTAACCACTATTAGGAAACGTAAGAGAACGGATCCGGTAATAACGTTTCGACTTAAGGAACGTTCTAACCACGGATATGCGTGAGTTGGTTATGTGATGTTTGTGTGTGATGTTTGTATGTGAATGTGTAACTCTCTTCCCTTGTGTATGTCTGACAAGACTTAACTCAATGTTGTGATTGTTTGATAAAGTTCAAAGTTGAACTTCTAATAAGTGCTAACGGGGGGAGTGAGGAGTCCGGTCGGTTCCGGCCACGCGGTGTGAGTATGGGGGTCGTTGTCATAGCAGGTTCGATCTCTCTGTATGTATTGGTTGTTTTCCAATTTGGTTCCCAACCTACCCTTTAGCTTAACCAAGGTATTACTGACTCACGTCGGGCCACAGGGGCATACTATTGTTATGTTTGTTTCGGTGTGCTTGGATCACTATATCCGGGGCACCTTGTGTTAAGTTAACCGTTCATTTAACGAAACGGTAACGAGTTATGTAAACGAGCTTATCATGAGACTGGCAACATTCTCTAGGCTCACCAGTGTGTAAACAAGTTTGGGTCGGTTCCTAAGAGAACCATTCCCGTTGTGTTATGTGTTTTGTTGTGATGCAATATTATTGCGGTGGGTGTTATGTTGTGCACATGGAAACGTGCAAGGTGTTGTTAAGTGTTGTTATGTAGTGTATGTTATAAGTTGTAAAATGTGAAGTGTGTGGATCATGGATATGACTCCCAGTTGTGATAAAAGGCGTTTAAGGATAACCCGCTTTAAGGGTATGTGTCGTCTATTAAGGAAGTAGCATCCATCAGAGGAGGAACACTCTAGGGATGATGAATACCTGAGTGACTTATTAA
>JAIOTZ010000582.1:0-47557 GCA_023374045.1 Limonium bicolor
TTTGATTGGAAAATTTAGAAATATCATCCTTTACATGCTGGTAAATTTTCCTAATCAGATTCCACACAGAAGTTACCCGACCAATTTCGGTAAACTTAGATCTTTTACCGAAGTTTTTTCTATCTCATTCGTTGTCTATATAGAAACCCTTCCCAATGACTCGAAAGACATTTCGAGACCCTTCGAAGTTCGAAAACACGGCTACAAACCTGCCTCCCACGATTTTGCACTCCCGAGCACCAAAATCTTCCCAAAAACCACAAAAAACGAAGTCTTTAAACTTCAATCAACAATCCAACCATCAAAAGTCAGAGTAATCACCATCAAAATGTGTAAAATCCCATCAATATCACTTAGTCAGAAGCTCGGAATGAAGTTACACCGAATCGGCCATCAATGAAGCCATTGAAGAATCCTGACGTGAAGAAACATCCAACTACCGTGATCAAAACAAGTTAGAAACCAAATTCTCTAACTCCCGTGACCTCAATACGTTCTCTGTATAAATTTCTATCAAACCGGGTTTTCCTGACGCCTTAATTAAGGTTCGTTTTGGTTTATGTCTAATAACTTGTGAGTTAAGTTTTGTATAAAATTCAACCTCAAATTGAAGTCTTTCACTTATTAACGTGTGTAAAATCTTTTATGGAACACACCCACAAATTTTGAGCCAAAAACGCCTGAACGCTGACGTCCGGCAGTAGTTCGTACCCACGGACGCTCCGTCGGGGGTCCCGGATGCACTGCCTGTAACCACGGACGCCCCTAGACGGTGGCGGGATCTCATATTTTCAAATTAGGGTTTTTAGGTCATGCCCGGGTGAACTCTATAAAAATTTTATCTTTAATTAAATTGAACTTTCTGATCAATTTATTTTACTAAGGTCCATGGGCACGACCACAAGCCACACATTTTAAAATTTGACCTAATTCTGCTTCTGAAACCATAGTTTACATAATTTCTATTTTCACTTTCAATTTCTATCAAAAAGTGTTAAAAAATGCAAAAATACAGAAGCTTGCACACTTAGGTAAGATCAACCTTATAATAAACCGCTAATGACATAAGTAGAAAAAAATAACTTAGAAGGGTAGAGAAAGTAATTTGGACCTGAAAAAGTTATATACCGCCCCAAACCGAATACGCTCGAGTGGGCTAACCTTAGTTTTTAATAATAATAGTTTTATAATAGTGTAATATCCCTTCTCTAAATCATTACATCTTGCACGGTCCCTGTAATTCATACTAAACAATCTAATATTAATTAGCAACGGAATTTGAACCTACGGGATGTCACCGCCGTTACGCACCTGCTGTACAACAAGGCTACAATAAACTATACAAACGCTGTGCATGATTAGATATAATTACCACAACATTTACATTACTTGTCCTTATATTACAATTGTAACCAAATATATTCGTATTCCACGATACACACATAATCAAAATAGTGACAACTCCAAATTTACCAACCCAATTTACCCAACCGCGCTCTCCGGTTGAGTGTCTTTATCTTCAAACCTGTAAAAACATTGGTTGGAGGGGTTAGCCCAACCGTTGAGTATGCTATTATCCAACCCTATTACCCCTTCAATTTACACTTAGGTTATTTGGTCGAAGTTAACATGCAATCCAATTTATTTCATTCTAGACTTCAACCTAAAGCATGCATGTATATAAGAATAATAATACCAAATAGAACATCAATAATATCATAACCTCGCATTGCTTACATCCACCACAAGTAAGCTCAAATAATAATAAACATATAAAAATTGTGCATGTCATTCACAAGGAAAAACTCCAGCAGTATAAACAAATAAGGATTGCTCACGTCTTTCACAGATAAGCTCCAATAATATGAGCATATAAAGATTACTCAAACCATTCACAGACAAGCACCAATAATATGAGCATATAAAGATTACTCAAATCATTCACAGACAAGCTCAAATCAAATAATCATGTAAGGCAAACATTAAGAGCTCGTGTCAGTGTTTAAACCATCAAGGCACCTGTGTCACCAATATAGAGTGTATGGTTATGAAATCGTTTCGTTCTCATATTATATATTGAATACATAAGCATTCTGTAGTGCTAGCTTATATCTCATATTCATTATCCCATAATCCTAATGTATCATCATGATTAAGATGACACATCTCCCTATTATAAGGCGGGGTACCTACGGGCAGTAGCCCAACCACCAGACGGGGTGCTCCGGCCAACGTCCCATTAGGACTATCTGAACTACCAACACATAGATGAGCATGTTATAACATCTACTAGTGTACACAACGCGTGACCAAGTCCTACCTAGATTTCTCACATAAAATACCCAAACCCACCATTTAATAATGGTCACCATAATGGTTAACTAAGAATTGTGCTTATGTAACTTATCTCTTGAATACTTGATTCATTAACCTTTGCCGTTTAAAGGCCTCACAGATCTTTGCCTAAGTAAATGCACTTAGGTATATTATATAGTGGATATCAATCCAACATTTATCTTGTTTCCTTGATCATTGTTTCACAAGTTTTCTTCATACTGTATAGCATATAGTATTACTTGTTTTAAAGTAAGTTTACATAATTGTGCAAGACACAAAATAACATAACATTCCAACATTGTAACACATCACCTGTGAGTACAATCATACTGCCAGATTAACATACATATCTTCTTGTCACTCATAAACACATAACATGCTAGTATAACCATATTGTCAAATAAACATATATATCTTCTTACCAACCATTCAAACAATCACACAAACCCAACGCAAACCTCGGGGCATTCAGGTGTCATGATAACATACCTGGATTATGCAAATTTACATATAATGCCCTAACCATGTGCATCCAATCATCCAATCTAGCTATGTACACCCGGTTATCCAAATCTTGCCACGTGCATATTATTATCCAAATCCTAGATTGGAAAGGGTAGATAATTATTAATTTATCACATCCTTTGTTTCAATATGTTTTATTCCTTTTACTTACCAGTTCCACCAAACTAAATTAAAAAGAATTACCAGTTATCCTTAACAAAATCCTTATAAGAATATTATGTTTAGGTTGTGTTAATTCTAATAACTACCTTAGTAATTAATAACATCTATAATCACAAGATGAATCCACATACCTAAGTCTCAATTAATCTTTTATTAAATAATCATAGTTTCTCAAGTATCTAAGATATAATTTATATATTCCTATTCTTATTTCTAACTCACTTGTGAATTAGGCCAAATTGGTTTAATCCACTTCTCATTTGATTAAATTCTCTAATTTAGTTCACTATTAACTTACAACTTCACTAACTCCTTGTTTATTCTAAGTGAACTAAAGATAGTTTACCAACTTGATCCAATTCTATTATTGTGAAGCTCATTCAATCTAACCTTTTAATTTAGTTGGACTATTAGGTCTGAATTTACTAAACTTATTTATAAGCCCACTAATTTATATTACGTAATCAGCTTACTATAACTGATTCTAAATCTATTGGGCTCTCTATTGGGCTATTTCCAAACCCAACTGAATTCTACAACTATTTAGTCCTTGTTTATTGAATTACATTGCTTGCTAAGTAAGTTGAGCCTAAGAGGGCTTCTGTTTTCATATTAGTCCAATTAGTTTTCATTGCCTAAGTTGGGCTAAGCTCATTTACTAGATTCGGGTCAAACCCTTAGTCAAAGATCTATTATTTTCGATCAAGATCAATAATTCTAGGCTTTGGACAACAGTCCACAAATCCAAGGTTCTGAGTCAAAGTGTAACACCCCAACTCAATCCAAATGTGGTCTCGCAACTTAACAGTATATATATACACATGTCACAGCGGAATTCTTTACAATCCAGGACCTTGCCACGGTCTGACTACAGAATATACCGAACATTAGTCTAACAACCTTAACCATTTACATAACCTTCTTACAAACCCCACATCCTATACATCTTACTAACTCAGATTGCCATACGAGTGTACATGCACAACTCGTAGGCCATACTAACCCTTAACAGCTGTATCCTCTTCTTACTCTCGCGACGGCCGCCTCCGATGTTCACCTGTGTAGTAAAAAGAAGCCCCCGAGGGGGTCAGCACGAATGCTGGTACTATCCTCTCATGGCCCCCAAGCTAACGTGGCTACGACGACTAATTGTCGATAGCATGGAGGTTGATTAGATGCACAATATAATAGTAAGTGCAGTAAACAACAACTCAGATATGAACAATCAAAGTTCACACACAATGAACGACTTAAATGCGTTCCCTTAATTAGAGAGTTAGCTGTTTAACTCCTTAAGTAGTGTTCCCTCTTAATCTTAGTTCATCCTTATCTTACCTCGATCTGATTCTTATCTTAATCTTAGAAACAGCCATCCTTTAATAAGGAGTGGGTGTAGCTTATCTTAATCTTAGTATTACAAACCATCCTTTAAAAAGGAATGGTTGCAACTTATCTTAACCTTACCTTAATCTTAATCTTAATAATACAAATCATCCTTTAAACAGGAATGATTGTAACTTACTTAATCTTAATCTTAATCTCAATCTTAATCTCTATATACAAACCTTTCCTGGAAGGGATTGGCCGTATCTAATTCGAACCTGGGATTTAGGTGATCCCACCGCACCATCTTATCTCAGTCTTAGAATACAAACCATTCTTTAAGTAGAAATGGTTGTAACTTATCTCAAACCTTATCTCAATCTTATCTCAGTTCTTATCTCAATTAAGTCAACCGTTCTTTTATTAGAATGGTGTACCTTAATCCATTGTTTATCTGTCGGTCACGTAGCCCTAACCAAGAGTTATCAGCTCCATTGGTTTACATAAACAATATTTATTAGAATTAGTTGGGCATTTAGGTAGATCCCACTACACCATCTCAGTATGCCTCCCTCCTAAAACAAGAAGTCCGAGGAGGTCGAGTCTATTTGTCGACTCTAGGCGACGAGTCCGAGGACAAGTCATCTTTGGAAGACGGTATTTGATAAGGATACCGACTTCCCCCAATACACATGTGCCGGTACCATTCCGGATTCCTCACTCAAGTTCAGTTAGTAATAGTCTCAAGACCATGTTTGTTGGTTAACCTCTTTCGGTTCATATCGTCCTTCATTAGGGGGCGTTCCTTATTCTCACTCAATTTCTTACTAAACATTGGTCAGTAAGTTCTCACGGTATGTTGTGTTAGATTTCAAACATCACACAACAATATAATATATATGTATATATATTCCGGTTGCATGCTTTATCTTGTTTAGTGAGCACACAAAAACAAATAGCACACAAGCCGAGGGACACCTCGTTAGCAAGCAGGTCACAAGAAGAAACAACTGTACCGTTCACCGTTGGCCGTTCAGTTGCTTAATCTCTTCCGGAGTCCCATTCCAAGTCCTAAAACATTCATTCAGTTTTAGGTTGTTAATCTCTTAACTCAATTCAACTTACTTATCATACTTAACCCTTAGTGACTCCAATTTAACACCTCTTAAGTCTTACAACTTAATCTTACAAACTTAATCTTAAACTTTCAAGTTTATACTTACTTAGCTTAATCTCTCAAGTTCTTAGGGTCTCAATCATACTACCCTACCAAAGGCATACCTTATTACCCATTGCCATTCTTGGAATTCAAAATTTCTTTTTTTTTTCTAAGTGTTAAGGGTCGACCGACCCACCGACCGACCCAACCCCTGGGTCGGTCCATTACAGAAACTCTTCCGTCTCTTGAAACTCATCCGACCGACCCAAAGCTAAACCGACCGACCCAAAACCCTCTGGGTCGGTCCTCTGCCGAAACATTTTCCTTCACTAAATCCTGCCCGACCGACCCACTGACCGACCCATCCTTATGGGTCGGTCTATTGCCGAGACATTTCTGCTGGGTTAGCAAGGTCCGACCGACCCAGAACTGGGTCGGACCCTGGGTCGGTCCACTACAGATTTCCCTCTTAAATTGCTCTTCCAATTCCAAACTCTTCCACAAGTGTCCTAATAGGTCCAACACCATCTTGGCACCTTAAACCCACCTTATAACCTCCTTTAAATACCTTAAATCATCCACCAAAATCCACCTTAGTCATTATGCATTTTCCTTGTAATAATGCTCTTGTAATGCTTTCCTCTAGGTTTCTAGGTGGTGGTTCATACTTAATGTAACCACTATGCCAATGTTTTCCTCACCACTATAACATCATCTCCCAAGCATCTCTCACTATCTAAAACTCTTCCAAGCATTTACTAAAAGTTCCTTCACAAGCTTAAGCTTCCATACACCAACACCTTATTTCCTTCCTAATTGTTTACCAACATTTGCCTAAGTTCTAAATACTCAATTACATTCTCTTGATTCTTAAATCTTCCATGGTGATACCTAAGTCATTATAATACCTTAACTTCACCCTTTTTCACCAAGACAACCTATAGAACATTCCTAGTACTTCCTTAGTAATCAAACTCCCTTAGAATATACTCAAATCACCTTATTCATTGCCCCTTCTCCTTAAGCTCATGCTCAAGCCTTATATTCCTCATCTCATGATTTTGGTGTGCTCAAAACACTCACCATTCCTCCAATTCCTCCTAGACATCTCTAGGTCATTCTAAACCTCAAGAACTCCTTAGTCAACTAATCTCCACTCAAATTCCTCATAATGATTCCTAGTAATTCCTAGGTCATTTTAGTTCACCACCATCGCCCAAACACTTATTTTCTACTCAAATTTCGCCATAGCTTCCCTAGTGTCTTATCATGCCCAAATGCATTATTTTTCCTCATTCAACCATCTCACACACATCAAGTTCTTCTATCTTATTTCCTCACCCAAATCAACTTATTCACATCATACTCAATATATTGCAATAATCTTAAATTGCATAGCACTAAGGCTCTTAAATGACATGGCTCTTAGGCCCTTAAATGACTTAAACTTAAACACTGAATTTCCCACAAATAAAAGCTTTCAACCTGCAAATACACTCATCAATCTCATGGCAGTTATAATGCTCTTGAGAACCACCTTAAACTTATATTACTAAGTCATTCTCATTAGCTCCTTAGTCACAAGTTCATAAGCTTGTTTAAGTTCTTTTTCTTAGGTTACGAAACCCATTACCTAATGTAAGCCCTAGGCTACATTGGTACTCATCTAATCTCATTCCTTAAAACTTAAACCACCATTAGGTAAGCATTTTACCTTGTTTTCTCAAGCTTATCTTAACTTCCTCCTTAGACCTTCTTCTTGAATGAATATCGGCCACCACTCAAACTTCCCTTGCCAATGTTCTAATCAATAACCAATGACTCATATGAGCACTAAACAATACACTAACCTTAAGGAGTAAACCCTAGGTTAAAAATGTGTTCTAAGGTATTAAACTGAATGTTTTACCTTGGATTCTCAAAGCAAGCTTGGATATGAATTAAGTAGGACCTCCTCTAGCCCTTGGAGAGTAGAATCAAGCTAGAACAATGGATAAAAATGAATCCCCATGAGTAGTAATTTTCGGTAATGTGTAGAAATGGTGGAAACATGGTTTTTCTTACATTTTCCTTACCTTAAGAGAATGGAGAAGCTAATGAGCTCTTCAAACTTGATTTTCCCCCATCAATGGAGTTTTCTCATGGCACCAAAATGGAGCTTTGAAAGATTTGAAAAGATAGGAAGATAGGTCTTGGCCTAACTAAGAGAAATCTACACTTAGTTTTTGATTTGGAGCAAAGATGAATACTTGGTGAGCATTTGAAGGTGGAGCACCCATGGAAGAAGCTCTCTCGGTTTGGAGCAAGGAAGGAGAAAGAAAAATCGTGGAAGGAAGGAGAAATGAAAGAGAGAGAGAGGAAGAAAGGTGGCTAATATGTGATATTGCTTTAATAAAGCAAATAGTAACTTTCTTACTTACTCTTCTTTTCCTTTCTTATTTGACTACTTATGGTGACTCATGTGGTGACTCCCCACTTAAAAACCGGCCACCCCATTAATATTAGGCTAACATGGTCTTTGTTGACCAATTAATTGGCTTATATTGATTAAAACTTAAACTAGTCTCTAAATAGTTACTATTCACTAATCAAGGCACATAATCGGGAAATTTTTGATTTCCCATTGATTTAGACCTCCTAATGTGATACTAATTAGTACACATGTTGATTAAAGAGTAATGATGGACATTTAGCCACTCAAAACTCAATTCTAAGACAATTTCTCAAAAATGTGCTTTAAGACTTCTTAAAGCACATTTTGTGTTTTAACTTGTTTTCAAGCTTGGTTTTCTTTGCTAATTGATTTAAAATGACCATTAGAATATTACTAAGGTCTTACCATGATATTTGGGTACTCACCCAAGTCTCTCCAAGCTTAGAGCACGTTTTGCCCTGATTGCCTTTAAGGCACTTTCTTATGTTTCCTTGGTTTAAATTGTCCACCAATCTTTCTAAGGCATCTCTTAGCCTTAATACATCATGATTTGATGTTTACTTAGCATACTTAGGTTTGGGGTATTTCACTACCCCCCTTAAAAGAACTTTGTCCCCGAAGTTCCCATGCATCCTATCTCATTAGAATACATGTCTTACCTCATTCCTTAGATCATATAGATCATACTTATGTATACTAATCTCATTGAATCCTTAAGTCCACCATATGCTTATTCTTAATATCACACAAATGCTTAGCATGTGTAGCACTCAAAATTCCTTTTTGTTCCTTTTTGATGATTAAAACATTCACAAATTCCAACGTATTCTCCCATGTCACCGGTCCGTAGGACAATGGCTCATTCGTCCTCGTCACCATGGCTAGAATAAAAACACTCTGCTCTCCCCATGTCACCGGTCCGAAGACAAAGGCTCGTGCGTCCTCGACTTCATGGGCGAGACTCAGTAAAAAGGTAATCCTTTTACGAGGTCATGTGAGAATAATTCCTCTAATTAAAAATACAAGCAACTCCAATTTCATTTTTATCTAAGGCCTCTATCCTTAGTGTGATTTAGTTTGACCACTGGTAGGGAGTTTCAGGAATAATCCTACCCTGATGTGATCAGCATCAGTGTAGAACCATCCTTCCACTCCAATTTGTGTTCGGTTTCCCTTGATCCCTAGAAATCAAGTTCCACTCCCACGTCATTTTCAAACATCAGTTAATTCACTCATGTCCAATTTTCTATCTTTTTTAGTTCTTCTAATCATAATCAATACATCTCCAAAGTGTGGACTAAGTCCATCCAACATTCTCAATTCATCGCTAGTAATTACTCCAGACTTAAATTCCTACTAAATTCTATATCAGTCTCAACATAGCATTACTATATCCTTCCTAATGCTCATATCAAATAATATCTCATAGTGTTATCTTATTCTTATCTCACACATAGTCTCATATCGACTCATACCTCATATATTCTTTTCTTAAGTCTCCTTAATCCTCTTCCTTAATTCTCTTAACTTGTGCTCACACGGAGTTAACAAGATAAGTACTTAATATGTGTGGTATTCACATCTTCTGTGTGCAATAACCATGGTTTATCTTAAAATGCTTATGTAAAACATATTCTCAAATTATTTTGTGCTATGCACATCGTAGTTTATGTACTCAGTACACAAACATACGCTAAGCGGTTTTCGCTCTACCCCCCTTAAAATGGATTACGCCCACGTAATCAGCGTTATATGATCTTGAACATAAGTTCAAGATGTCTAATTCTCACCAAGCATTCTAGCTTCCACGTCATCTATCTTACTTATAATTCAATCAGAAATGACTTAGTCTTTGTATCGAGGATTCTTAACGGTACTTATACCGTTTCCTTAACTTAGTTTGGTCTAATCTCAAAGTAGTGATCTGCTAGCTTCCGCTGCACCACTCTGATAATCTTAGGCTTAATTGTCTCAATGGACACGTGTTATCTTTATATATACACGGCCTTAATGAGTTGTAACTCGTCTATCCTTCTTCTCGATGTCTAAATTGTTCTCCCCAACCGACCTTTGGTCTGAGGATGATTCTTAGCCTGAAACTACTGTTTAGTGCTTATTGCACTTTACAGTCTAATCTTACTCATCTTAAGACATGTCCTATGTCTATACTTAACAATCCGTGCTTCTCGCACTTCATAGTCCTTAATTATCTGTTCTCTGATTCCCTTGCGTTACTGGGTCAACTGAATTCTTCTCTTCAACTGTTTGTGGTAGTAGCTGCTCTTGTCTGATCTTGCGTCGTTGTCGGTGGTACGGAGTCGACTACTTCCCGTGTTCCTTACACCACTCGTCTACATGCATGGGGTACCTTACTGGTACATTACTACTTACCAACTAACTCATAAATGAGCGTGTCAGGCCTGCAAGCCCCTGTGGGGTGCAGTCGTCCCACGTCTCGTTTTAGTAAACTCATAGTGTCCGTCACACGTTTAGCTATTGCTAATTATGAAGTATTCTGTTGTCGATCTCCTCTTTCATCGTTCCATAATAACATTTATTGTTCTTCTTGAAGTTAATCAAGGGAAATCCATTATTGTGTTCTCGGGTATGGTATGCTCTAGCTCCTTCTGTATTCCGTATGATTCGGTCACTTAATATCTGAGGTCTCTTTCCATAGAGCCTCTTATCTTCTTTCTCATATTCCTTCTATTAGGAAGCACCTCCAGTTCCTTAAGGAATGGGTAGTGTGCTTCCTGCGAAATTTTACCTAACCAGGTCCAGACTACTGGCATCGCTCAGTTCGTCTACCATCTTATTTCCTTACTTATGCTGGTCTTAACTCATAAATCTAATTGCCTCAGTGTCAATATTTGACGGCTCATATATAATGGCACCTTACCGCGTACCATGACTTAATCCACTTATCTAACTATTGTACTTACGACCACTACTACCGTGGTAGTTGGCCTTTACCATGTTGCCCATTAATGGTGCAACCTCTTACTCACTTATTCTAATGTCTTAATTATACTCAATCCCTTCTTGGTGTAAACACACTGGGAGTTCTCTCATTCCGGTGTATGGCGGTTGCCGTACGTGTTGTAAAATAGTTGACTCTTGATGTAAAGATGTTCTGCTCCAATCTCAGATTCGTAAGTAGGCTAATGTCTTTCGCTTTCTTTCATCCTTAGTGATGTTGTCTACCATGTAGTTTAACTGGTTACTGAAGAAGTCATCCACTGATTCACAAGCTCTTCTGAGCATTGCTTAGTTGACGTGCCATAACGTGCAGTCACAATGTTTACCTCTGACAATCATTAATTCTTACATCCGGGTGTTGGATATGAGGTCTATTTCTGCAACCTACCTTATTACTCAAGTGTATCTGGTATGTTCTAAAGTAATCTCAAGGTTCATGGTTTCCATTTTCTAAATAAAGTGTATTTTATCTCTAATATGTGAAAGCCCTTTTAGGGGTTCATTCCCACTCATGGCCTCACAACAAGGAGAGGTATCCCCACCCTAAAAGGCATGGTTCGTTCTCCGCTCCTGTCCTTAGCATTATCTCAATATTCTCATTGGTACCCTTTCTTGGTAATGTTCTTCCCAATCTAAGTTATAGGTTCGGTAACCATTCATTCCTACGAATTGTAGTTCCTTCGTGGCTTAAACAAGCTCTCTTATAACTTACTGCGCCTCGGGCTCTGATGTGGTTAACATCCTTGGCTCGTAGGCTCTTAATGCTTAATGTCTCAGTTCGTCATTTGTATTCTTACTCATCTGCAGGTCTTCCTTATCCACCGTTAGGTTACATACTAAATGTAGTATCGGGTTTCATGGTAAGTTGCCGCATCCTGCTTCCTGCTATGGAAGTTATTCAGGTGATCTAAGGTTACTTAATGTCTTTGACAATGCTGTCATTTTATTAGACTTATGTCTCTTAGCAATCAAGGTTAGGTTCGTATTAGGCGTTTGCCTTAACGGTGTCAAGTTGGATATCCTGTATCTTATACTTCATCTCACGTTCGTTCAACTTCGTTGACTACGCACCCGTTGATGAAATCATACTTGGGTGTTAATGAGTTAACAAACAGTGTTAACTGTCATTCATCTTGTTCGGCTCGACTATGCCCGCTCTGTGGGGTAGTCCTCTGAGCTTTCCTTGGGTTACGATTTAATTCTTAGTAGGTTATAGCTTATGTTTATTTCTTTTATCCTTGATTTCCGGGTTTTCAACATCTTCATTGAAGAATGTTGTCATTGGTGTCCTTAATGGTCACCGGGAGTCTCATCCCGTTTTCGTTGTAAGTCGTTCAGTCGACTACCTTATTGTATCTCTTGATACATTCCATGAATGTTGTTATTTACGTAGTGCTTTTGCTCGAATTATTGAGCGATCTCTTAGGTTCCTCCTTGAGATCGGGTTTGGTGTTTTTACCACACTGTCGGTTGTTGTAGTAGGTTGTCCGTTGCTATATTCATATGGTTTAGTATTTCGTCTAAGCTCAGCTTCCTGCTGGCTGATGTGTCGGTTCACCTCATATGGTCAGGCCGTCGGGCCTTTCCAAAGTCTTATTTTTGTTCTTATGGATTTACAATCCGGTATTAATATGTACTACAACTGTAGCGTTCTCTATTTCGCCTTGATGGCTTTTCGCGTGGCTTACCGTGGTAGCACTTGCTATGGCAAGTGCGCCATGCAGGATGGGTTATGGTACAAGGTACATGGTAGTGAAACCCTTCTAATTTCCATGTAATTGGTAGCCCTCGGGACTCCTTCGTAATATCTTATTTTGGATCAACTACCGGCAGTTTCCTTGTCGTTTGACAGTACTGTCATCCATCAGGGCGTTCCACTTTCTGAGGGAACCCCTTAATATTTTCTTATGTCTTAATCCTCATGATTTGTATTATCCTACTGTTATTCTTACTCGGACCGCTGTCCGGTACCCATGTCTCTTATCATTTCCTTATCCATGGCACGCGTAGTGCTTTCCTTACCATTGATATCGCGGGTTATTTCGACTGCGTAGCATGTCGACCCTGTTGCCGGTAATTACCGTTCCCTTACTGATAGTATTCCTTAGGTAGTGCCTGTTTCTCGACTATGCTCCATTTAAAATCTCCCAGTTCTCCTTAACTGCTATGCCACAAGATGTTTCTTGTATTGCTTACTATTAACTAACTGCCAGATCGGGTTTCCCCGAGTAAGAGAAGGCTTTCTTCTCTCTGGCGTTTGTTCCACATATTTAGGGTTAGGGATGTGGAGGGCGGGCCTAGGTACTATGGATATCCGGTAAACACCGGGGAGTCCTGGCTAACGCACCTCACACTCTATCTCTTAACCCTTAACCCATAACTCAATCTCAACCTCAATATCCTCCTAAGTTCGGTAATTCTTGTCTTCAGAGCGTAACTACGCTCTGATACCACTTTTTGTAACACCCCAACTCAATCCAAATGTGGTCTCGCAACTTAACAGTATATATATACACATGTCACAGCGGAATTCTTTACAATCCAGGACCTTGCCACGGTCTGACTACAGAATATACCGAACATTAGTCTAACAACCTTAACCATTTACATAACCTTCTTACAACCCCTCACATCCTATACATCTTACTAACTCAGATTGCCATACGAGTGTACATGCACAACTCGTAGGCCATACTAACCCTTAACAGCTGTATCCTCTTCTACTCTCGCGACGGCCGCCTCCTGATGTTCACCTGTGTAGTAAAAAGAAGCCCCCGAGGGGGTCAGCACGAATGCTGGTACTATCCTCTCATGGCCCCCAAGCTAACGTGGCTACGACGACTAATTGTCGATAGCATGGAGGTTGATTAGATGCACAATATAATAGTAAGTGCAGTAAACAACAACTCAGATATGAACAATCAAAGTTCACACACAATGAACGACTTAAATGCGTTCCCTTAATTAGAGAGTTAGCTGTTTAACTCCTTAAGTAGTGTTCCCTCTTAATCTTAGTTCATCCTTATCTTACCTCGATCTGATTCTTATCTTAATCTTAGAAACACCATCCTTTAATAAGGAGTGGGTGTAGCTTATCTTAATCTTAGTATTACAAACCATCCTTTAAAAAGGAATGGTTGCAACTTATCTTAACCTTACCTTAATCTTAATCTTAATAATACAATCATCCTTAAACAGGAATGATTGTAACTTAACTTAATCTTAATCTTAATCTCAATCTTAATCTCTATATACAAACCTTTCCTGGAAGGGATTGGCCGTATCTAATTCGAACCTGGGATTTAGGTGATCCCACCGCACCATCTTATCTCAGTCTTAGAATACAAACCATTCTTGAAGTAGAATGGTTGTAACTTATCTCAAACCTTATCTCAATCTTATCTCAGTTCTTATCTCAATTAAGTCAACCGTTCTTTTATTAGAATGGTTGTACCTTAATCCATTGTTTATCTGTCGGGTCACGTAGCCCTAACCAATGAGTTATCAGCTCCATTGGTTTACATAAACAATATTTATTAGAATTAGTTGGGCATTTAGGTAGATCCCACTACACCATCTCAGTATGCCTCCCTCCTAAAACAAGAAGTCCGAGGAGGTCGAGTCTATTTGTCGACTCTAGGCGACGAGTCCGAGGACAAGTCATCTTTGGAAGACGGTATTTGATAAGGATACCGACTTCCCCCAATACACATGTGCCGGTACCATTCCGGATTCCTCACTCAAGTTCAGTTAGTAATAGTCTCAAGACCATGTTTGTTGGTTAACCTCTTTCGGTTCATATCGTCCCTCATTAGGGGGCGTTCCTTATTCTCACTCAATTTCTTACTAACATTGGTTAGTAAGTTCTCACGGTATGTTGTGTTAGTTCAAACATCACACAACAATATAAATATATGTATATATATTCCGGTTGCATGCTTTATCTTGTTTAGTGAGCACACAAAAACAAATAGCACACAAGCCGAGGGACACCTCGTTAGCAAGCAGGTCACAAGAAGAAACAACTGTACCGTTCACCGTTGGCCGTTCAGTTGCATCTCTTCCGGAGTCCCATTCCAAGTCCTAAAACATTCATTCAGTTTTAGGTTGTTAATCTCTTAACTAATTCAACTTACTTATCATACTTAACCTTAGTGATCCAATTTAACACCTCTTAGTCTTACACTTAATCTTACAAACTTAATCTTAAACTTTCAAGTTTATACACTTAGCTTAATCTCTAAGTTCTTAGGGTCTCAATCATACTACCCTACCAAAGGCATACCTTATTACCCATTGCCATTCTTGGAATTCAAAATTTCTTTTTTTTTTCTAAGTGTTAAGGGTCGACCGACCCACCGACCGACCCAACCCCTGGGTCGGTCCATTACAGAAACTCTTCCGTCTCTTGAAACTCATCCGACCGACCCAAAGCTAAACCGACCGACCCAAAACCCTCTGGGTCGGTCCTATGCCGAAACATTTTCCTTCCTAAATCTGCCCGACCGACCCACTGACCGACCCATCCTTATGGGTCGGTCTATTGCCGAGACATTTCTGCTGGGTTAGCAAGGTCCGACCGACCCAGAACTGGGTCGGACCCTGGGTCGGTCCACTACAGATTCTCTTAAATTGCTCTTCCAATTCCAAACTCTTCCACAAGTGTCCTAATAGGTCCAACACCATCTTGGCACCTTAAACCCACCTTATAACCTCCTTTAAATACCTTAAATCATCCACCAAAATCCACCTTAGTCATTATGCATTTTCCTTGTAATAATGCTACTCTTGTAATGCTTTCCTCTAGGTTTCTAGGTGGTGGTTCATACTTAATGTAACCACTATGCCAATGTTTTCCTCACCACTATAACATCATCTCCCAAGCATCTCTCACTATCTAAAACTTTCAAGCATTTACTAAAAGTTCCTTCACAAGCTTAAGCTTCCACACCAACACCTTATTTCCTTCCTAGTTGTTTACCAACATTTGCCTAAGTTCTAAATACTCAATTACATTCTCTTGATTCTTAAATCTTCCATGGTGATACCTAAGTCATTATAATACCTTAACTTCACCCTTTTTCATCAAGACAACCTATAGAACATTCCTAGTACTTCCTTAGTTCAAACTCCCTTAGAATATACTAATCACCTTATCATACCTTCTCCTTAAACTTATGCTCAAGCCTTATATTCCTCATCTCATGATTTTGGTGTGCTCAAAACACTCACCATCCTAAATTCCTCTAGACATCTCTAGGTCATTCTCATCAAGAACTCCTTAGTTAACTCATTCCACTCAAATTCTCTCATAATGATTCCTAGTAATCCTAGGTCATTTATTCACCACCTTCGCCCAAACACTTATTTTCTACTCAAATTTTGCCATAGCTCCCTAGTGTCTTATCATGCCCAAATGCATTTTTTCCTCATTCAACCATCTCACACACACCAAGTCCTTCTCATCATTTCCTCACCCAAATCAACTTTCACATCATAACTCAATATTGCAATAATCTTAAATTGCATAGCACTAAGGCTCTTAAATGACATGGCTCTTAGGCCCTTAAATGACTTAAACTTAAACACTGAATTTCCCACAATAAAGCTTTCAACCTGCAAATACACTCATCAATCTCATGGCAGTTATAATGCTCTTGAGAACCACCTTAAACTTATATTACTAAGTCATTCTCATTAGCTCCTTAGTCACAAGTTCATAAGCTTGTTTAAGTTCTTTTTCTTAGGTTACGAAACCCATACCTAATGTAAGCCTAGGCTACATTGGTACTCATCTAATCTCATTCCTTAAAACTTAAACCACCATTAGGTAAGCATTTTACCTTGTTTTCTCAAGCTTATCTAATTCCTCCTTAGACCTTCTTCTTGAATGAATATCGGCCACCACTCAAACTTCCTTGCCAATGTTCTAATCAATAACCAATGACTCATATGAGCACTAAACAATACACTAACCTTAAGGAGAAACCCTAGGTTAAAAATGTGTTCTAAGGTATTAAACTGAATGTTTTACCTTGGATTCTCAAAGCAAGCTTGGATATGAATTAAGTAGGACCTCCTCTAGCCCTTGGAGATAGAATCAAGCTAGAACAATGGATAAAAATGAATCCCCAAGTAGAATTTTCGGTAATGTGTAGAAATGGTGGAAACATGGTTTTTCTTACATTTTCCTTACCTTAAGAGAATGGAGAAGCTAATGAGCTCTTCAAACTTGATTTTCCCCCATCAATGGAGTTTTCTCATGGCACCAAAATGGAGCTTTGAAAGATTTGAAAAGATAGGAAGATAGGTCTTGGCCTAACTAAGAGAAATCTACACTTAGTTTTTGATTTGGAGCAAAGGTGAATACTTGGTGAGCATTTGAAGGTGGAGCACCCATGGAAGAAGCTCTCTCGGTTTGGAGCAAGGAAGGAGAAAGAAAAATCGTGGAAGGAAGGAGAAATGAAGAGAGAGGAAGAAAGGTGGCTAATATGTGATATTTGCTTTAATAAAGCAAATAGTAACTTTCTTACTTACTCTTCTTTTCCTTTCTTATTTGCTACTTATGGTGACTCATGTGGTGACTCCCCACTTAAAAACCGGCCACCCCATTAATATTAGGCTAACATGGTCTTTGTTGACCAATTAATTGGCTTATATTGATTAAAACTTAAACTAGTCTCTAAATAGTTACTATTCACTAATCAAGGCACATAATCGGGAAATTTTTGATTTCCCATTGATTTAGACCTCCTAATGTGATACTAATTAGTACACATGTTGATTAAAGAGTAATGATGGACATTTAGCCACTCAAAACTCAATTCTAAGACAATTTCTCAAAAATGTGCTTTAAGACTTCTTAAAGCACATTTTGTGTTTTAACTTGTTTTCAAGCTTGGTTTTCTTTGCTAATTGATTTAAAATGACCATTAGAATATTACTAAGGTCTTACCATGATATTTGGGTACTCACCCAAGTCTCTCCAAGCTTAGAGCACGTTTTTGCCCTGATTGCCTTTAAGGCACTTTCTTATGTTTTCCTTGGTTTAAATTGTCCACCAATCTTTCTAAGGCATCTCTTAGCCTTAATACATCATGATTTGATGTTTACTTAGCATACTTAGGTTTGGGGTATTTCACAAAGGGTCCAATAGAACATCTATAGATTGGGCCTCTAGTTTTCAGATTGGGTCCAGTTCAGTTTCAAATATTTTTGGGCCTGATTTGGGTCTAGTTCTTAATTAGGATCTATATGGCCTTTCTGGATTTGGCGCACTTAGAGTATGGGCCTTAATAAGAAGACTAATCTTAAATTAGTCTCACTAGTGGAAAAAATGTTTTTAACCACGGTTATTTCGCCTATATACCACGGTTCGGAACCGTGGTTTATGCTCGCGTCGTATATTCACAAATTGAGATAAACGACGGTTCATAACCGTGGTTTAAAGTGAGCGAAAAAAACCACGTTTTGTCGAAACCGTCGTTTAAGACCCCTTCTCCCTCGAACATTCACTGACTTAATACCACGGTTGTGAGTCTGAACCGTGGTATATAGTGCATTATAAATGACGGTTTTCTTAAAACCGTGGTATAAAGTCTATAGAAATCTACAATAAACCACGGTTATATGTAGAACCGTGGTTTATAGTCTCCGATTTTTTCCCAGATCGCCGGCGCTTTAGCGCCGCCGCCTTCGATGTAATTTCTCAACAGAGAGCGCAAACAGAAGAGAATGAACAGGCCAGAACATGTATGTTACTTGTTTGTGTATTAGGGTTGCTAAATAATTAGTGAAGTTACATTATGTTCCTTGTTCGTCGGTAGGTTGCAAAATTACCGTGAAAGAGAATGAGAGAGGGTGAAGCGCCGGTTTGGGTTGCAAAAAATTACCGTGAAAAACAAGAGGCGCAGAGCATGTCATTGTTCGTCGGCGATTTACAAAAATTAGAGAGGCGCAAATCTTGTCCTTGTTCGCCGGTTAGGTTTGCAAAAATTACAGAGGCGCAACACGTGTTCCTTGTTTTCCAGTATGGCGTAGAGCATGCATGTTCGCCGGTGGGTTGAAAAAATTACAGAGGCGCAGAAGAAGAAGAAGAAGAAGAAGAAGAAGAAGAAGAAGAAGAAGGATAAGAGTTGCAGAGCATCCTTGTTCGACAGTGTAGGTTGTAAAAGAGTGAGGAGAAAATATATATAATAAGAGAAAGAGAAAGAGCCGCGTTAATTTTCGGCGAAAATTTGAATTCCCGCTAAGACTATATACCACGGTTCTAACAAGGAACCGTCATTTAAAGTTTTTTGACCACAACTAAAAACGACGGTTTTGACAAAACCGTGGTATATAGAAACCCTATATACGACGGTTCTCCAAGAACCGTGGTATATTCACTCCGGCGTGTACTATATACCACGGTTGCCCTGAAAACCGTGGTATATAACTAACATATATACGACGGTTCCGGAAAAACCGTGGTATATGCGCTCTAGTATGCACCTTAAACGACGGTTTATATTAAAACCGTGGTTTATAAACTTTAAACCACGGTTTTCCTTTAAACCGTGGTTTAAACGCCGCCATTAAAAACATTTTTTCTACTAGTGTCTATACATAACTAACATATGCTATACAACAATAAACAATATATTACAGCTGTAGACACAAAAAATTCTCACCCCAAAAAGCAAAATTCAGGAAAATAAATAAAATAAGAGGGTCGTCGTCTTTCTTTTCAAAGCTTGTTCATGTGCATACCAAAATGAAGCTGTCACTTTGTGACAAAACTTTTTCATTTTCAAAGCATTCGTTTTCAAAATCCGTCCCTTTTCATTACTTACTTATTTTATCATTTTATTTTGATTTATTTTATGTTAGTCAGTTTCGTTTTACTCACTTATTTTATTTTTCCTATTCGTTTTATCTTGTGTCATGTTGTTTCGTTAATTGTTTATTTTATCTCATTTCATTTTGTTGATACTTTTACTTGTATTCTTCTTATTAGTACTTGCTTTGATTTTATCTTTATCGTTATTATTCTAAGGATCATTTTCATCATTTTAGGTACATTTTCACCATTATATCCTATACCAGTATATTTTGTTTTGCCGCTAATTTAATTAAACTCCCTCGTGGCATTTTATTTTGTTACTTCTTTTATAGGACATATCTGATTCACTAATATTCGTACATATCTGATTCAGTTACCATTTTATAGGACATTCACATGTACCTTTATTTCCTTTATACTATTAGTACTATTTCATTATTTCATATACATATATTATTATGTTATTTCGTTTATTCTATATTTTATTATCTTTAGTATTCTACTATTCACATTCTATAATTTCATGACTTTTAGGTGGAAAACGGTTCATTTGTTAGATAAAACACTTTCGTCTTACTGTATATTTGAAACACAGGCATTCTTTTAAAATAAAATTCTCAGTTCGAATTAGGAAATTTTCTTATTTCTCACACTCATCAATTGAGTTGTCTCATCAATGGGTCCTGGGTTCGGAATCGGGAAAGAACCTATAGCATATTTGTTTTTCCTTCAGCTCATTTCAGAACTCTGTTAGTATTTCTTGTATGTAAATAACAAGATTTTTCCTAGCTCAACTGGTTAAGATGTGTTGGCAAGTTACTAATGGTCCATGGTTCAAATCTGGGGTACAATGAAAAATCTTTTTATCGATTTCCAGGCATGCCAAGTTTTCCATAACTCCTATTTGACCCATTTGACCGGTTTGACTCGACCAAAATAAAATCATCAGATAAACCCTAAAAATACCCTGGTTTTCATATTATAAAGAGTACAGTAACACCCGCGTCTCCTTCGCCGATCATTGTCACTCGATCGTCTTTCAAAATACAGCAAAAGAACAACCCAATTCCCTCACCACCATTCGATTCACCACCACCGTCGGAAGAACCCCAACCCCACTCCCAGAATCGATCGCCTCCATCCTCCAGTACCTCTCTCTGCACATCATCACCGAATACACCACAAAGCCTCAATCCACATGCTATCCTTTATGCCAAAGTTTCTCCAATCCCTCTAAAAATACCCACGTTTCCTGACTTTTTCAATCGATTAGAACATTCTGCTTCATTTCAAAACCCACCCTCATGTACACTTGACAGCAAGAACTATCGAATCCTGAGCATTTCTCCAGAAACTTCATTCGGTGGTCTCCCATTTTTCGCACATCTTGACAACGGAGTAGGTGTTCTCACCTCTTGCTAAAAAAAATGATTCTGAACTTGTTCCTTCATTTTGCTGTACGTGGTTTACTCCAGAGCTTATCTTGATACTTTTCCATTTTCCTTTTGAATCTCAGTACTTCGTTTCCTGGGTATTTTTTTTATGCTCTGAATGTCATTGCCCTGGTTTTGACTCAAGAAATGTTAAGGGCGTGTCATTGCTCTTGAGGTTTATATCGTGACCAGCTCTTTGTATTTGTTTTCAATTTCTGCTAGCGCCCCTCTTATTTGGTAACTCTGTTATGTATAAAATGTCATACTTATGCTCTAAAGGACACCAGATTCATTGTGAGTCTCAGGGTCTGAAAGAGTCGAACAAAGCAAAATATGAACAAGTTCTTTAGCTTTTTATTTTCGAACATGTTATGCTCTTTATCTATTTCTCTTTCTCTCGTATGGTTGTCATTTATTCTTTGTGGATGCGATATATATATATATATATCTTCTCATCTTCACCCTCCTCTGTACTGGATGTCGATTTTGTGTTACCTTCTGTAATGTGTTTGGTTTGAGGTAAACCCACTTCGTCTGGTTGTATATCAGTTGTAGTTTTTGCGACCCTTTACTGCAGAAATCTGTCATACCCTCTGAGTTCTGTCTAAAATAAGTTTGATTCAACTCCAGGAAACAAAACAATACTTTCTTACTTAGTTCCTTTCTCGTTTTTCATGTATTGATTATATTTCTGGACTAACCAGTATCTAATGGTTTCTGTTTGCACATTTTTCCCCGATACGGCTTTTGTTTCATGAATATGGGTTGAAGTAACCGGGTTAATCCCTGGAGAATCGGTGCCTAGTTAACATTACTTACATGATAAATATCTGTTTCTCCTTTCCTGGTGTATAGAATGCAAAAAGAATTCATCCATTTCTGACGTCGTGCTTGAAACAAACTTACGACTGTTGTGAGATTAATCTGATGCGTTCATGCTATCATTAGCAACTCCTACTCTCTTTGATGTTCACTTCATTTTGTCTCGCTGTTTACAACAGAAAACTTTGTTTTTGTGTCTGAATACTGGTTCTCTTACAGGAAAACCTTTGGTTGCCTCCTTGCTGTAATCGTTTGATGCTAGTTTAAATTGTTTGTTTAGCTTCTGCTGAGATTCCATCAAACCAAGTTTGATTTTGATTCATATTTGATATGTGTGGTCGATGTATTCTTTACTGAAGATATGTTCATATTTCATTACGTATATAGTTGTCCTTTTGAGCTTCTCAGCAGGTTTTCGACACTTCTTGTGGGAATTAGTTGATCTGACCGACGTATTTCATTTACAACCTTGACAGCCGTTTGAACATGTCGTTTCTGATAAGGAACTAGGAGTGGCTCACCCGCGACATGGGACATCCGTAGTCTACCTTATTCACTTGATTTCTCTGTCCATTTGATTTCTTTTTTAATGTGATGTGTTTGCTTGTTTTGTTTGCTGGATTCTATGTTTTTTTTCTTTACAGGGAAGAACTGCCCATTGTCTGGTACTCAATTCTAACTGGAATAACTCATTACTCTCTGAGTTTGATGTATATTCGCATAAGAGTGTGTATGCCTGCTTCACTGCTTCCAATTTCACCGCACCCATGCTAAGTTTAATACGTGCTTACGTTCTGAAATCTGTACATACCGACATCTTGCTCCTGGTTCTGGTAGTTAAATTTATAATTGCTTCATGATTTTGGTGATTAAACGAACACTTGTAACATACTCCACGAACCTCTGAATACCATTTTGTTTATGTGTATACATTCATTTTTTTGGTAAAGGGGTCGTCTGTTTCTTTATTGCGCAATGAAGGTTGATTAATAATCCCGTTGAAAAGAAAGAAAAAAAGAAGGGAGATAGAACACGTGGGTTGTCAATGTACACATGCTTATATCCATATTTTGCTCTTCTAAATCCTTAGTCCTCGTTAGCCTTGACTGGTTGGAATTCATTTATCGTAATTGCTTGCTTTCTAATTTACTTTTTTATTGTGCATGTATTGTTCTTATTTCTATTTCCCAATTCATTATTATTTTAAATCTTCTTTTAAGCCTTAGTTATTATCCTTTAGGACCAAGCCTTAGGATAGTGGGTGAACCCAGAGATTTAGGTGAGCCCATGGTCCCACCTAATAAATTGGATGATCCCTAAACCCAAACCACACCTTATTATTGTAACATAATACAAAAATAAAAATCAATAAAAATCAACTTCACAATATCAAAGTAAAAACCCAATAAAAATCAGTCCAATTCCAAATTTTAATTCAGCTTAGGCCTTCAGCTTGGCCCAGTAGCCAATTGCAGCCCCAATAACCACCTCAGGCCCGTTTCAAATCCAGCCCAAAATATTAGCCGGCCCAAATTGCAATCCAACCCAAATCCCCATTCAGCCCACTTCAAAAGAAATTCAACCCCAACCCAATCGAAAGCCTCAAGCCCAAAAATAATAAAAAAAAGAAACCCAAGGCCCAAATAAGGCCTAAAAATCAAATAAAGCCAACATTCAAAATTAATAAGGCCAATCCAGCCCAAACCTTGACCAAGGCCCAAAATTAGTTCAATTTGAGGCCCAAAAATCATTTCAAATGCAGCCCAAAAATTCATATCCAAATCAATTCAATTTCCAAATAATATCAAATCCAAATCAACTCATTTCCAAATCAAATCTGATTCCAATTCAATCTCAATCTCATTTCAGTTCCAAACTCATTCAAATCCAAGTTTAGTTCAAATCCAAATTCGATTCAAATCCAAATTCAATTCAATTCCAAACTCATTTCAATTCCAATTCAAATCAATATTCATTCAACCCCGATTCAATTTCAATTTCACTTTCATTCCCGTTTCCCATACACTCTGAATGTCTCATAGACTCGAACGTCTCACAGACTTTGTCATTCCAATGATTCGAATGTCTCACAGACCTTAGCATCTCACAGACCCGAGCGTTTCACAGACTCAAGCGTCTCACAGACTTCGACATCTCAAGGTTTCAAATGTCTCACAAACTCATCCATTCATTTCATGACTTATACAAACTAAATGTTCAAGATAATACAACAAGAACAATATAGCTCAAACACAATTAAGTGCAATAAAAGTTCGATTCATGCATTTATCTTATTTGAGGGATCACATAAGCACACAAATCAGAGTAACCAAGTTAGGATACAGGGCATGAAGAAATGATACCGTTCACCGTCGTACTTGTACTTCCGGTTTCCCTTCGGAATTCAACTATTTGATTCCTATACATATATGAAGTTGTATGGTCAATGATCTATTATTGACCCAACTTATCCTTACTTTGCTACTTCCATTACATACTTACTAGTTCTTTAATTTCCATACTTGATTTGAAAATCATTCTTTACTCATTACTTCATGAACTTGCTTTCTTACTTATATACTTACTTTCTTTCCATTTTTATTCTTTCAATGGTGTACTACCAAGCCCCCCCATATAATATATACATATATATATATATATGATTACCATTTTTTTGTTTGGGGCCCGACCGACCCACATGTGACCCGACCGACCCAAAACCCTCTGGGTCGGTCGAAGTCAGAATGATTTCGACTCTGGAATTTATCTGGACCGACCCGACCCAACCTCCTGGGTCGGTCGAAGTCAGAAACTTCGACTTCAGAAATTTTTACACGACGACCCACGACCGACTCACCCGTCTGGGTCGGTCGAAGTCAGAAAGTTACGCTCCAGTAGTTTTAGCCCCGACCGACCCACGACCGATCCAACCTCTGGGTCGGTCGAGACCAGAATTGTCTATTTGGCTTTGTTTCAGTTCCATTCTTTTACCCATTTCTTCCCAAATCTTCCTACATGTAATCCCACATGTTTTAACACTACTTAGGCCTCCTAAAATACCTTAGTTCATCCACTAATTCATTTCTCACTTCTAAATCCATTTACACAATTTTTCTCACTTGCATTCCAACACTTATACCAGTTTGTGATTCTCTCATGCTACAGATTTTTACTCCATCTTCTACCATTCAATACTCCCTCTACCAATGCTTCTCCTAGCATTCTAAGTGCATTACTTCACATCCTAGTTCTCCCCATTATCTAGTTTCTCTCCAAATTTGTTTCAAAGTGCTAAACTACTCACTTTAAACTCTCTAAATACACTTAGTTACTACCTAGGTTATTCCCTCTTCTTTCACAACTAAGTCCTCTAATTTCTAGACAAATTTTGACATAGTTTCCCCTATATTTTTAACATTGCCCACACATTGTTTCAGCTCACCACTCATTCCCAATCTCCATATTAATTCAACACACTACAACACAATAAATTTCCTGCACATACACATTTACTTCCCAATGTTTTCCTAAGCTTTGAAGTATCCTTTACAAGTTTCAAAATAGTTTAATTCTCTTCTCCATCACACTACTACATCACTACTACTCATACTACATACATTACTCATTTTTACTATACAAAAATCTATTACACTACCATACATAAACCAACTCAAGGTAAGAGTATTTACCTTGTGATTTTAGTTTCTCCTTTCCTTCTTTTCCCTTCTTCCTCTTTCTTTCTCCCTTTTTCTCGGTTCCAATGGGGTTCACACTCCAATGCTACAGCCCATACCAATACACAACAACTACTTAGAGTTTATTCTTAACTAACCCTAGAATTTAGTGTTCTTAGAGTTTAGAAAAGAGCATTACCTTCCAACCAATGGATGGAGTTCTTGGCTAGCAACAAGGCAAGATTCTAACTCCAAAAAGGAAGCCAAAATAGGATGGAGCACAAGGAACAAGACAAGGGTTCAATTTGAATTTTCGTTTTGCCAATAGGAGCTAGAAAAATATGGATTTCCAAGACTATTTTTACCTCAAAATGACAAGGAGATGAAGGCACTAGTAGAAAAAAAGATCTTTAGTGTCGGAGCCTATAGCATCGGTTTTTAAGAAACCGTGACAATAGATAATCTAAGGTGTCGGTTTTATATTGAAGCGAAGCAGTAGGCTAATTTTTTTAATTGTTAGTAAAATTTTGTGGCGGAGCTTGCACGGGAGCTTGCGCGGGGTAGAAAATTTCAGCTAGAGCGTCGGTTTTATTAGGAAGTAACACAATAGCTTAATATGGGGTGTCAGTTTGAGAAACCACCGATGCCTCAAATTTTTCATTTTATTTAAAAAAATCAGTTTTTTTGCCTAGTGCTTACCGACACCAAACCCTAATTATTTTTTCTAAAATTTCCCATTCTCCTTCCAGTGTTCGCCAATCTTTATTCTGCAGATATTGAGCAGGACCTCCATGCTCTGCGCTCCCTTCTTCTCCCTGCCATCTGCGCTCTCTTCATTATCTTCTTGTGACCGTGCTCTACAGTGCTAATTCACTGAGCTGCTGCATCTCGTACATAAGATAGAAGACGGACCGAAAACAATTCACTCAGGAACCGGTAATTTCCTCGAACTTACCTTCTTCTCTCTGGCACGAAATCAGTGTTTTCTCAATCGAATGTGGTTCTCGATCTCAGCGTCGTCTCTTCTCCCTGTCTGAGTTTTTCTTCATTGTCTGGTTCAACTTCTTCTAATCTTCCGTCAGAACATCTCAAGATTTGTTTTCCCGAACTCGTCGGTGTGGTTCTAGAGCTTGCAGGCGGCCACACGTTACTCATATTTTCTTCTCCCTTTACTCAGTTTGATTTTGTGTATATCTGCGTATCTAGGTTTTGTCGGGAACTCTAACTCCAGTTTGGCTTCCTTTTCTCCCTTGTTCACATCTATTGCATTCGGAGTTCAATGTATTCGTGTTAGGCTCCGTCGAATATGGGTTCAACTTTTGGAATCAGCCATGTCAAGACGGAGACATACTGGATTCCACAGGTTTTGCTCGTAACCTCTTCATTTCTGCAATCTCCTCTGCATTTGTTTCAGGTCAAGACGGAGGGGCAGTAGCAGATCAAGGCGACATGACAGCAGAGAACGCGAGAGAGAAAAAGAGTTGAGAGAGAGGGAAAGGGAGATTGAAATGAGAGAAGGAAGGTAATAGTTTATCCTGCTCCGTCAGCTGGTCTTATAATTTGGTTTGTACATAATGCCGATGCTTTTCATCTTAAGTTTTGCAATGTGGGTGCTCTCTGTATGTTACTCTGGTCCGATTGCAATTTTGAGAATCTGAGATGCCTTTGTGTTTGGGAGTTTTAACTATATATATGAATGGTCGTTGATTTGTCTCTAGAATAATGGAGTGAACAGATTTTTGAGTAAATAAATTCATTACTAATTTTTATACTCATATAACTTTGAGAATTATTTTGTGGGAAAACTAATATATGATGTAGCATTTAGATATTGACGGAGAGAATGCTGCCCTGTGTTTGAAACAAGAGGACTAAGGCCTTTTGTTCTTAAATTTTTTTCAGTTGTGTACTACTTCTCCCACTAATCACCATGACTAGTTTCTAAATAGATATTTTATCTTGTAAAGAGTGTCGAGGTGACATTTTTACCTTATGCACGTCTTCTTTCGAAAGGAAAATATGGAAGAAGAAGAGAGATACATGTGTAAGCTTAAGATTTGTGAAGATGAAGCAACAACATTGTCAATCTGAGTATACTGTAGTATGGTTCGTGACCTTTCTCAATACTACTTGTTCTCATGATTCTTGCCATAAAACAGAAAGATAATGACTTAGTGCTATAACTGAACTTGAAATCTTTGTTGAAAATATATAGATACCAGCTATACTTGGGGTGATGTGCTCCAAAATATCTGTTTGTGGTTATCCTTCGCAGGTTTTAACCTCTGACAATCGTTAATCCGATATTGTGCTTATTCATTTATTTCAAGAAAGACCTTATAGTTGCTCGTTGGTCTTTCCTTTGCTGAAGTTACCATTTATAGTCCTTTTAGATGAGGTTGGACGGGACTGAGCTTTTTTTCTGGGGAATATATGGCCTAGTTGAACTTATGGACATGTAAAGTTAACTAAAATGGCCTTTTGAAGTTTAATATGGCCAGTTGATGAACTTTTGTTGCTGCTTGTTGTATCTTCTCCAACAATTTTTACCATCTTATAGTACCTTCTGGTTTGCAGAAGATTTAAGGACAAGAAAGATGTAGCTGAGCCTGAAGCTGATCCAGAAAGGGATCAGCGAACTGTTTTTGCTTATCAGGTTTTTTGCTGTTTTCATTCTTGTCCATTCTGTTATCCCTTTTGGTCATTATGTTTACATATTCGTACTTGTAACTGACCTTGTGACATTTTTTGATTTTGTGTCTGTTATAGATGCCTCTCAAGGCGGTTGAGAGAGATGTATACGAGTTTTTCTCTAAGGCAGGAAAGGTTAGTCAAATAGTGTTGATCATCAGCGCTCCTTGATTTTCTGAAAGCTGATGGTTAAACTTTGACACTTTTTATCTTTTAGCATTTCTTCTTGAGATGTGAGGGCTTTTGTGTTCTATATTTTATTCCGAAGGCAATCCAAAATTCTGTTAGTGAATGTGTCTTCTGATCCACATTATTCATCCTGCAGGTGAGGGATGTGAGGCTCATTATGGACCGTAACTCCAGACGGTCTAAAGGAGTTGGGTATGTAGTCATTTTCTTCGTTTTGTGCATTATTGTCTTCTAAGAACTAGAAAAGATGAGACCTGTGTTTTGGATATATTTCAAAATTTAAATGCTCGGGTTGATGCTTTTTGTTGGAAAGACAGGGTCAAGGTTGTTAAGATACTTCAAGTATAAGCTTCTCTACATTCCATATGGAGCTCTACAAGAGAACTCAGCTTCTAGCTCTAGCCTCTAACCAATTTCAGGTATAAGCTTCACTTGATATTTTCCTTCCACTAGAACGAATACTGTTAGTGTTACTTGAATAATCTTCCCAGTTTGACATAATTTCCCGTCCAAGAAAGATTTTACAATGGTTCTTTAAAACAAAATTTCCAATCTTGTAGAATAGAGGCGTAGGCATCTGATGCCAATTTATAATTTTCCTTGTTGTTAACATACACGTAACAAAGTTCTTTTCTTATTTGATTTTATTATTGTTGGTGGTGAATGTCGATGTTGCTTTCTAGTCAGATTGGTAGGGTCAAAGTCTTGATTGTATATATGTGTGATATACCTACAGCACATGCCAGTAGTTATCATTGTTGCCATTGTAAGATTTTAGAGTTGGAGAAAAAAAAGAAAGGAGATCGAGAGATTGAGAAAGATTTTAGAGAGAATTAATGAACTTGACTCTAGTAATCAGCCTCGGCATGGCTCTGCTTCTCTTCATGTTGGGGTCTGTGGTGGTGCCAACAGAAGCAGTGTTGTGTTGCCTCTACTGACATATGCAAACCTGATTGTACAAAGCTTTGATATGCCTAATCGTACTGCAAACAATTCATTCTTGTATGAGGAAAACTAACATCTTGTTGCATCAGTTATTTTACTGCTATCGCAGTTTTTGGAGAGTGTCATAGCTCGCCTTGGTTTTGCTATTACTTTCATTTTGTCTTAGTAATATATGCCGCATCTATATAGGTTACACAAGATAAGAAACTTCATTTTCTAATTCACCATCAAAATGAGAATCTGTTTCCGTGATTGAAATTCCAAAGTAATATTCAAATGTGAGACATCATCTGCGGTGGTTCAAGAACAACCTGCTATTGTTGCTGGTGTAGAATCTGAACCGGTTCAAGAACAACCTGCTGCTACTGCTGTACATTCTGAACCTGAGAGCAAATGGTTTGGAACACCAAGGTATGTACAAACTTCTACTGGTGCTACTTCTGTTGCTACTGGTGTATAATCTTAACTTGATGCTTTCACCTGATGCTACTTCTTTTGATGATTATTACTTTGAATAATAATGAATTCCCTTATTATCTCAACATAAAAAAGACCCTGCTGAGCAATGGATGTCGTCCTTCTCGTGCTGCATCTGTTTGGTAATGTGCATCCCAAAATTGATGCTTAGTTGCATCTGTTTGGTAATTTGCACTTTGGTTTCTTTTTACCATGTTGTGGCTGCTGCTACTGCTGCACTTTATGCTTCATTTTATCATGTTGCTACTGCTACTGCTGCACTTTGTGCTTTTTTTTTTACCATGTTGTTGCTGCTGCTACTGCTGCAGTTTGTGCTTTTTTACAATGTTGTTGTTGTTGCTACTGCTGCATTTTGTGCTTTTTTTTTACCATGTTGTGGCTGCTGCTACTGTATACTTTCCTCTCTTTTTCTATTGCTGCTACTGCTACACTTTCCTCACTTATTCTGCTGCTACTACACTTTGTTCTCCTTTTTCTGCTGCTGCTATGTCTAGTCATTAATGGAATTATCCTTTGTTTCATGTAACAGTTGTCTACAAGCAATGCAACAATGGGATAGTTGTTACCATCACCAAAGGTTCAATAGTTATTGAAGTTCATATTTTGTACTCTGTTTAGTTGTATGAGTTCAAATATATTACAATTTCTTTTATACAATAAGTGATAAGTTCTACATATTGCAAAGTTGGAACTCTTTAGAGTGTTACTAGTACAAGTGGTATAGAGTGGTATTCATTAACTTCATTTGTATGGATGAACATACATGATACCACAAGTTTCTATAAATAAAGTTTACTTTTTTATACAAGTGGTATAGTATGTGGCTTAAACCTGTCCGTCTGTACTTTCTAAAGTCATTCATATTGCAGAAAGATATAAAACTTTGTATCATGTTGTATGATATATATAGCAAGTCATGAAGGCAAAAAAAAGTGTTGTATCAGTTTTACCAACAGAAAAGTGTTGGTGTATGTCATATTTATCTAGTAGTTTATATGTTAGTAAACATTTTAGTAAAGTTTTCTAAAAATACACTTCAGGTGAATGATATTTCAGTGTGACTCTTATTATATGGGTGCAAAATTAAAAAAAAAAGAATTCCCTTAGGTGTCGGTTTTTTAAAAGACCGACTCCTTAGCATTTTATTATTTTTTCTAAAAATACACTTCTGGTGTCAGTTATATGCTCAAAACCGACACCTAAGAATACTCTAATGCGTCGGTTTTTTTGTTGAGTGTGACACCACAGACTCATACATCCCGTCATAGGCATAGTCTAGAGCTTCGGTTTTGGATAGCCTAAAGCGTCGGTTTTATAAACCCAACCATAGTGCACATCTGAAGCCACGCTTCCAAAAACCGTCGCCTCAGATACAAACCTGCAGTGACACCCTGTTGAGTGACGGTTTTGAAAACCGACCACCTAAGGGGTTTTATAACCGACACTATAGGTTTTTTTTACTAGTGAGGTGTTTCTAATGGTGGTCTTGAAGCTCCAAAAGCAGCACACCCATGGAGATGAAGTTGGTGTTTTCTGATTTTGAAAAGAGGGAAATACTCTCCTTGACAAGGGGAATCCAATGGTACAATTTTTGTTGTATTTGGACAAGGATTAAGCTTTGAACAGAGGAGAGAAGAAGTTTTGTGTGGGTTTCTTCAACAATCTCCATTGCTGTCGAGAGAGAGAGGAAGAAATTGAGGAAGAAGGGGGTGAGTATGTAGAGAGTGAGGAGGTAGAGGAGAGAGTGCCCAACTCCCTTTTCTACTTTTGCCACTTTATTTGTTTGTCTTTTAGCAAATAAGAAAGGATTAAAGAGAGTGAGAGAGGGAAATCGGCCCCATACACACACAGATTTTTACTTTTCATTTGCAAAAGTGGACACATTAGTTTTGCTTTATAGCCTTTATTACAGTTTACACCCCACAACTTCTCGTTTTTACAGTTTTTACTAACGGAAACCCGTTTTCCGGAATTTTCTCGTTTAATTAATTTTATTGGTTCTGAACCTTCATTAATGTTTATTAATGACTATTTGGTTGACCAAAATTTTTACGAGTCTATTTAACCCGCTTAAGTCACGTTTTCCTGGTTTCCTCGAAAAACGCGCTTTAAGGTTCGTTTATGCTTTTAACCCATTTTAAAGGTCCGTTTTCTTCGGGATTTGTTCCCTCATGTTTATTAAGCGTATTAAGCCTTTAAAACACTTATTAGCCTAATTAATCACTATTTTTAATTACGGGGTATTTCAGATACCTATATAAGGAGTCTTCCATACTAACTCAATGGACATTCAAGAACCCTAAGAAGTTAGAAAACCTTCTCACTAACCTGCCTTCCATGTTTTTCAACTCCCGAGCATCGAAATTCTCCGGAAAACCACAAAACTCCAAAACATTACCACTAATACGTGAGAGACACCACCCCGATCACATAGTCAGAAGCTCGGGTCCAGATTCCATCGGATCAACCTTCAACGGATCGATCGGAAAATCCTAACATGAAGAAACATCTGCCTACCGGGATCAAAACATATTAGAAACCCAATTTTCTAACTCCTCTGACTTCAATATTTTCTCAATATAATTTTTAATCGAACAAGTTTTCTCGGCGTCCTAATTAGGGTTTAATTAACTTGCTGCCTAATAATTTGTTGATTGTGTTGAATTCAACCATAAATTGAAGTACTTTACATACTAACTTATTTCAAATCTTCTAAGGAACACACCCATAATATTTGAGCTGAAAACACCATCGGAAAATGCCCGAACGCCGCAGTCAAAAGGCGGTCCACACCCACGAGTGCCACGGCCGGGGTCCTGGACGCCATGTCTGAAGCCATAGACGCCCTCGAACAATGGTGGGATTATTTATTTTTAAAATTTTTAGGGTTTTTCTAACACATGTACGGGCCCACCGAGACCCTGTCCCTAGCCTCGGACTCTTAAATTTTGTATCTTTAAAAGTTTGTACATTTTGTTTAATTTAGTTTATTAGGGTCCGTGGTCACGAACAATAAGAAATTTGACCTAATTCGGCTTCCAAAATCCTAGTTTAGGTAATTGCTATTTTTACTTTTGAATTCAGTCAAAAAATATCAAAAATACAGAAACTTGCACATTTAGGTTAAATCAACTTTATAATAAGTCGTTGATGACATAAGTAGAGGGAAAATAACTTAGAAGGGTAGTGAAAGAAATTTGAACCCGGAAAAGTTATATACCAAGCCCCCAAATCCAAACTCTTACCTTTCATGGTTTACCGTAGAATAGAATTAGTTGGCGACTCTTATTAGGTTCCAGTGCCTAGTTTTAATAATTGTTGTTTAATAACATAGTTGTTAAACTTAAGTTATAAGTGGACCTAGAACCTGAATAGATCTTAATCAACCCGATCAGCATATGATAAGGTTCGAAAAACCCGGAGCTCATAGGTAGTTTCGTTCGTAGTAAGAAAGTTAATCTTGCCCTTGTGAGACAATATGATGAGAATTACCATTGCCCGTGATTACTTCCTTTGAGCCTGAATAAGGTTGAAAATCAATACTTAGGTTGCTGAAATCATGAGGGAATGGTATGTGGCTGCACTGTTAGGGTTCCTTTCCTTATCTGGAAAAGATGTAGAAGAATAATTCGCTGTAAATACCTTTGGTGTTGGTGTCTGATAGAAGTAATCAAATCCGTGATAACAGACATTAGCCTTGTGGTCGTATTTGTTGTAAACTTGCAAGGGTATTCTAGTATTTGGTTTTCCTGTAAAGGTAGTGGCCTGTTGTGGGTGCTAGTGCATCGCTGCTCTTTTGGCCTTAAAACACTCATTAATTATAGGGAAATTTCACAGTATACCCCCGAGGTTTGAGTGAATTTTACGAGATACCCCTGAGGTTTCATTTTCATTACGAAATACCCCTAAGGTTTCATTTTCTTTATGAGATACCCCGAGGTTTCATTTTCATTACGAGATACCCCTGAGATTTCAGTTTTATTACGTGATACCCCTCCGTTCCAAATCTAATATTATACAATTTTCATATCCCTAGTTTACCCTCCCACCATATGCCCCTACAACAACCTCGAGAATTTATGATCACAGTTTTAATAAAATTTAAGACTTAAAAAATAAAAAAAATAAAGATCATATAAAATTTTAAAACAATTTTAAAAAACGAATATATTTAAACAAACAAAAACAAAAAAATTAAATAAATGGAAATGACTAAATAATAAAAATTATATTATTTGAAAAGTGAATATAAATTGTAAAAATGTTACGTAATGATGACTAAAAATCATAAGAAAATTATAACAATAATATGAATTGTGTAAATAAAAAAACTCATTATTTAAATGATCATTTTTTTTGTGATTATTGATGTCAAATAATTTGTTAATAAAATTTTATAATTAACAAAATTATTTAATAATTTCTTATATTTAATGTAATTGTTATAACCTTTTTATGATTTTTATTCAATTTTTTAAAAATCAAGTTTAAATTTTATATGAACTCCTGAACAAAAATAGTTAATATTTTAAAGTTTTAAAAATAAAAAGAAATGACTAAACAATAAAATTAGTTTATTTTAAAAAAACATATTTTTACTTAATTTTAAAAACTAGTATTGCAGTGACATAAAATCATAAAAAAGTTATAACAGTTACATTAAATATAAGAAATCATTAAATAAGTTTGTTAATTATAAAATTTTATTAATAAATATATTATGTGACATCAATAATCACAAAAAAATGAATATGGTTTTTAGTTATACTTATTTTTCTAATTTTAAAGAATGATTTTTTTATTTACATATATGAAATTATTAATTTTGATATTTTTCATATCATTGTTATAATTTTTTTTATAATTTTAAGTCATCACTATGTAACACAATTAAATTATGTTCATTTTTCAACATAAATAGTTTTTTTGTTATTTAGTCATTTCCATTTATTAAACTTTTTGTTTTTGTTTATTTAAGTATATTCATTTTTTAAAAAAATTTCAAAATTTATATGATCTTTATTTTTTTTTGTGTATTTTATTTAAGTCTTAAATTTTAATAAAACTTTGATCATAAATTCCCGAGATTATTGTAGGGGTATATGGTGGGAGGGTAAACTAGGGATATGAATTTGAACGGAGGGGTATCTCGTAATAAAACTGAAACCTCAGGGGTATCTCGTAATGAAAATGAAACCTTGGGGTATCTTGTAAAGAAAATGAAACCTTAGGGGTATCTCGTATTGAAAATGAAACCTTAGGGGTATCTCGTAAAATTCGCTCAAACCTCGGGGGTATATCGTAAAATTTCCCGTAATTATATAGGCGTCATCTGTACCCCGTCTACTTTAAATCACATCCCATGACCTATGGGTTATGGATTGTGTAGAAATTGTCTTAACCACTGTACCATGATATTTATCCATAATATTTCTATAAATTACATATATATAATACATGTTTGATATTGTACATATAAATCAAAATTTCTATCAGGATATGATCAAACCCGAGATAAAAAAATAATGAAATAGATATAGATCTGACTATGCCATATTAATATTTTAATTTATATAATATTAGAAAAATTAACTTAATACGGTCAAAATAGTAAAAATAATAAAAAAAATTAGAATATATTGGGTAAAATTGTATAAACTTAAAAATATACATATATCATTTTAAATCTTTAAAATATGACAAATTACATATATTGGCAAATATATGTTGTTTAAATATGTGTTGCCTAATTTTGTCTAATCTTATTATGCTACTATATATATATTATGGTTATTTATTATAATTTTGTATAGCTTAACATTTTTATAAATTTATATACATATATATATATGTATATATATAGTATATTTCTTATTTCAAATATATATATATATATCTATATATATATTTAACTTATAAATTTTAACCAATACATCAACTAATTTAAATTGTTATTTATTACTTTCAATATTTTTTATATTTTATTAATTTATGTGGTTTTTGTGCTATATTTTTGTATAATATCAACTAATTTAAATTGTTATTACTTTTAATATTTTTAAATCTTTAATAATTTACGTTATCTTTTGTAAATTTAAATCATCAATATGTATTACATGTTATTTGATTACAATTGTGTATAATTCAAATTTTATTAAATTTGTAAGCACATATATGTATATTTTTAATTTATGTGGTTTTTTAAATATTAAAAGCATCATATAGGTAATTGTATAAAAACTGTATAAAATTTAAAATAAATATACATATATATATATATATATATATATATATATATATATATAATTATATATCATTTACTAATTCAAATTATTATTACTACTAATTTATTATAATTTTTAAATTCAAACCAACATATATGCTAATTCAAATTATTATTACTTGTACGCAATCTTAAATTGATTTTTAAATATTAAAAGCATTATATATGTAATTGTATAAAAATGGTATAAAATCAGAAATAAATATACATATATATATACGTGTCATTTACTAATTTAAAGTATTACTACTAATCTATAATAATTTTGCAAATTTAAATCAATATATATGCTCATTTAAGTTATTATTTCTTGTATCTTAAACACCTACCGCGAATTTAAATGACAGTTTTGGGTATAACCGCAATCTGAAGTCCTGTAAATCTGACGCGACAGTGTATCTACACTGAAGTTTTTAATTACGGTTTTTTTTAGAACTGTAATTTAAACCTTGAATACGACTTTAAATTATGATTTTTGGTATACCGTAATCTAAAATCCTGTAAAGAATGTCTTCAACCCTCTTTTAAATTACAATTTATAGTCTCCAACTCTCTTTTAATTAACCGTAATTAATTAACCGTTTAGTTCTATTAGTATGTGTCTATGGTTGAGGTCGGTGCTAAGCACCTTGTTAGGCTCCGATAGCATATTAGGAACATATTGAAAATTGAAAGGAGGCGCTGATAACTAGGTATTCCGCCTTACATTGGTGATTGGGTAAATAGTTATATGTAGTTCTGTAACTAGGGTTCAACAACTACAAATAAAATAACCCAACACAACTGTCGGTTGAGTCCGGAATAAGTAACCAAATATAGGAAATTGGGCTGGCCCATTATGTATACCTTCTTAATATGTTACACCATTAGAACGCTAGCTACTTGCTAGCTATCTATTATCTCACTAAGTTTCATAATATTGAGGGAGGGAGAGGAGTGATATGTGTGTAGGTAGCTAAGAAGGCAAGAATTTCATACACATGGGAGGGTTGATTCTGGCCAGGGCAAGCACTGAGGAAGGCAAGCTCCAAATACCTTCACCACAGATGAGACCCGAGGCGACTGCAGGAACCAAGAGATCGGCCATCTCAGGATTAGTTCGATGCCAGAGATAGAGAGCAAGACTACCCACACACATATCTATCGGAAAGTTTCCACCAACAAGGAATGGGACCGCCATAACCATAGGAAGTGGGACCCAATTCGCAATTCTTGGAGGGGATAGATCCTTGATCAAATTAACTATGATAGCAAATGCAAAGAAGGCCAAGGAGAGCTCCAAACAATGCTGGGGTAAGGCCCTGAACCCTTCAACCCCAAGGATAGCCATGTTGCGGTAGATTAAGGCGTAGGGAGCCTTGAATTTGCCGTTGGGATTGCCGAGGTCAAAGGCTCTATAGTAAAGCATGAAGCTGAGTGGTGATACCAAGCAGCCCAGGGCAGTCCCAATGGCCTGGCTGAGAAGCATGGATCTTGGGGATGAGAGGGTGAGATGTCCTGTCTTTAAATCTTGCATCAGAACACTTGAGACTGAGACCACAGATTTGATGATCCCACAACCTACCAAGCCCGCCACCACACCTGATTGTTTCCCGGCCAAAGAAGCCAGGGTGAAGAGAGCAACTTTGCCGTAGTTGTAGGCCATGTTCATGTCGGTCAAGCCAGTCCCGTAAGCATTGCAGAAGGCCAATATTGGGGCGAGAAGATAGGCGACGACTACGTAGTACCATCTTACAGCTTTTGGGAACATGATGGGTAGGACAATGGCAGAGACGACGGAGAGGGCGATGTACCCACAGAATGCTACTGACATTGGAATGCTCTCCCTTCCAAATAACTCATTCCTTCTTGTGTCCTGTGTTTCGCTTTGCTGCTGCTGTACATCATCTTCAGCTCTTGTTTCTAGATCCCGCAGGTTGTTTCTCATTCTCTTATGGACGCTTAGGATCATTACTGATATCACCTTGACAAAGTTATAGAGTCCATCCCCGAAAATGAGAGAGATGGCGATGAATACCTATAATTCAATCACCAAATTAATAGTAATAACTGCAATGAATAATGGATTAAAAGGAAGCAAGACAAATATATAAATTAAAGAAACCTCCGACAAGACAACCTTGTAGCCATTCAAGCTCTTCATGCTTTCTTCTGGTAGATTGTGCGGGAACCATTTCCCCTCTTGTTTGCTTATGAGTGGCCACATCAATCCCCAAGAAACCACTGCTCCTAGCAGCAGAGACAGACTCACCAAGTGCGAACAAATCATGCCAGTCCCCACTAGTGTCATGCTAAAGTCAAAGTAAAAACTGCAAACCAGACCATAAAAGAATATATAACGAATTTGTTGTTTGCTGAAACTTAATTGATTTATTAGTATAGTATATACTAAAAAATTGCAAAAGACCAATTACGTCTGTTTCCGTGCTTGCAGTCCAAATGTTGGAAACTGCTCAAATCCGCATTTCTCGTTCCCGGTATAAAACCACTGGAACAGACTCCAGAGAAAGCTTGCCGAGAAGAATTTGGCAAATCGAAGAACTTGCTCTCTGAAAAATTATATGAATTATTTATACTATCTAGATGAGATCTATATATTTTTTTTTTGATAAGGGGGGCTACATATGTAGCAGTAAACGACCGAGAACCGGTCTACACAGCTTAGGAAAATCCTTAGCCAGAAACTAATACGAAAAACGAGCGAGAAAAAAAATAACAGAGACACTTACTTTGATATTTCATCACCCTGGGAATGAAAACCGTTTATAAGGACTGCGGTAGCCATCCCAGTTGGAAATTTTAATTGATAGTCAATTATCAATACCTGCATTGTATAGCAGAGAATACCCATGAAAGATGTGTGGAAAATAGAGAGTTGAATAGAATAATTCGAGATGATTGGATAAAGTGAATTTATTATGTTGCTTAACATGAGTATTTATAATAGAAACTAAAAAACTAGTAGCTAGAGTAACATTATTACCTAAAGACTAGCAACGACTATTTAATTAGATAGGTACACAAGTGTAACACAACGGCTAAATAATCAAATAATAAGAGGATGACTAATTATTTTAACCTTCATGTAAATAAAAGATACTAGAAAATAGCTAATACTCTTTCTAAAAATTAGGCGGCAGAAGATAATAACTTTGGTGTTGATATTTTAACACTCCCCCTCAACACCAAATTTGATCTGTTTTGCCATGCTCAAAAGTCTTCGGAAGCTCTCAAGTTTGTTGCCGCTCAAGCCTTTAGTGAAATCCAGTTGTCTAGTTCATGTAAATTGCACGATCCAACTCTCCATGCAAAAATGCATTTTTCACATCCATTTGTCACAAAGTCCAATTTATACTAGCTGCAAGTGCTAACAATACTCTTATCGTTGTTAGTTTTGCAACTGAACTAAGGGTTTCATCATAGTCTAGTCCATATTGCTGAGAGAACCCTCGAGCTACCAGACGAGCCTTGTACCTGTCAATTGACCCATCAATACCTCGCTTTATCTTGTATACCCACTTGCAAGAGATCGGCTTCACATCTTTTGGCTTTGGTACAAGTTCCCAGGTTTGATTTTGCTCCAGTGCAGCTACTTCCTCTTCCATAGCCTTAATCCACTCAGGGTTTTTGGATGCATCTTCAAAAGTATCTGGTTCTCGTGCGTCAGTTTCCTTTTCAATTGCTGCATTTGCGTACTTCGAGTTTGGTTTCTTGATTCTAGTTGATCTTCTGGGTGTGAATACTTCATCGGGATCTTCTTGTTGTGGTTGTGGGTGGACACCAGTTCTCCAAGGGCTTAGACCTTGGATTGATTATGTATCTTCATTTCTGTTGCACTTCACTTCCCTTTATAACCTCCCACAAATCTTGTCCCTGCAGATATGACATCATGCAAGTAGACCAAGAATTGTAATTCTGATTATTCAACTTCTTGATTCCACCGACAACGTGAAGATCGTTCATATTTGCTCTCTTTCTACTAACAACTCACGAGTGAGTGCACCGTGCAATCAATGATACACTATAGAGAATAATGAGGAATCGTATGCGGAGGTTAAAACGTTTTTTTTTTAGGTTTGTGTGCACAGGAGGATAATCAACCGGAAGCTATTTTGCTATAATTGCTACTAATTTAGCATAATTTGGATAAAGGAAAAAGAAGAAAATAAAAGCTGGCTCTAATGCGACAATGTAGAAGATAGGGAGTTGCAAATATTCAAGCAATAGAATAATTAGATAGAATTGGATGAAGTGAATTTATTATGTTGCGTTACATGGGTATTGGGAAATATCCTATAACCACTGAGATGGAGTAGTATGTTTGGCAGGAGTGGTGACCCTGCGGTAAACTTTCGCGTCTACTCCACGCTTTATTGGAGGGGAGTCGATAGTTGTTGTGTTAAGCCAGAAATGACTTTCACAACTTCATTTTGATTTAAACCAATAACCCACATGCCCTAGTATGGAGCCGACCGTCGTTTCACAACATGGAGTAGACACGATCGGAAAATTACATAAGCGACCATTGAAACTTCCTGGCGGCAACTGCTACATATAACCGCATGTAGCCAAAATTGTCGATTACAAGGTGCCGAAATAGCTAGAACTGACAGGGTTAGGTTAGTCAATCCGGCTCGAGACGCGTTCGCTGACAAAACAGTCATAGGAATTATAATAGAAACTAAAAAACTAGCCGGTAGGGTAACACTAATTGTTAACTAAAAATCTAGCAACGGCTATTTAATTACGTAAGTACATAATGGTAACACAACGACTAAATAATCAAATAATAAGAGAATGACTAATTATTTTAACTATCATCTAAATAAAAGATGCTAGAAAAATGGTTAATACTCTTTCTAAAAATTAGGCATTAGAAGATAATAATGTTGGTGTTATTTTTAACAAGATGCAGTCAATTGATTTGATGTAGCTAGGCTCCTGTTTTTAAAAGTATACAAAAAGAAACCAAACCTTTCTGAGAGGAATCAGCACAAATAGGCCGACGAAGCAAACTAGGAAAAGGTAGGTAGTCATCCAACCAATTCCAGGCTCCTTGTAACTCCCAGGTGTATTCCCTTCTGTGTCAACCCCAGCCAGCTCGTAAGTCTTCATATCCAGTCCCAACAAGTAAGATCCAAATCCTCCTGATTAAGATATCATCAAATCAAAAGCATCCATCTATGTATAACGTAATAATCCACAACTATTTAAAGAAAAGTATACTAGTACATCTTATGAAGTGTCCGAGTCCTAATTATATAGTTAATTGGATGGTTGAACCCAAACCTCCAATGGCTATGCTGTAGCACGCCACAGCAGCTGTCTGAATCATGGTGTTCTCTTGCTTAGTGAACGGGGCTGTGGAGATCTCAAATCTTTCCAACAGTTTAGTCCAACACCGAATCATTAGAAAGGCCAAGAGCCCAGCAGAGACGTTGAGATTCGGAGTTAGCCCTGTGGTGAGATCGAGCCGCATTGCTATGAAGCTGTAAACAACTCCAAGAACGATGCTGGCAATGACTCCTCGCAGAGTGATCTGCTTTGTCCATGGCGGGATGGTCTCAGCTACTGGTATTACCGGTGCCAGAGATGATGACTGATCATTATCACCATCACGGTCATCTCGCGGATGATCATCTAATTCAAAAGGGTGCTTACCATTACCCTCTTGTTGTTGATAATTGATTTCTGTGGTTAGCTCCATTGATCTCCTCCTCCTTTCTAAGCTGTGTGCAGTGCAGGGTTTCTGCAAGCGTGCTATTCCTTTCGAAATGGGCGTAACATTTAATACGGCCGCACTACGGTATCGACGGGTCATTACCGCTTGACTAATTAACCGGTAATTAACCAGAATTTGAAGCGTTTTTCCGCTTAGTTCAGAATTTGAAGCGTTTCACGGTAATATCCCTAATCTGCTCTCTCTTAAGTGTAATATATAAACACCGTTACTAACTGCCGCTGGTTGTCACTACTTTATTTCATTGATCTGAAAGTTTTACAAAACACAGAAGAAGGTGAATTGTACAGCGCTGCTGCATTCTTCTGTTTCTTTACAAGTGTGGTGTGGTTTGGACTTTGGTACACTGATCTGTTCCGCAGAAGCCAGAAACAAGTTGTGGAGTGGTTACTGGTGTTTCTCATTGCTGCTGCTGTGGTTGTAGGCTTTTGTTCCACAAAACAAATCTCCTCTTACTTCTTCTAAATAAACAGAGCATAAGACTTCTTTGTTTTGGGCATCGGTACAGTAGTAGTAATTTTAGATAAGTTTAATAAATCAAACTAAACTAATATACAAAATCCAAATAAAAAATTGATCTCATTGGGACAGTTGGGGGCCGGGCCCCCCTAAGCTATGTTACTATCTTTAGTTAACGTTATCATATTTTAATTTGTCTAGTATTATATGTGTAAATAAAAAAGTACACTTAAAACATTAATTGATATTATTCATGTCTTACATTTTGTACATTTGTATATTTATAACTACCAAAATATGAAATGTGTTTATTTTATTTTAATTTTAAAGTTAAGCTAAGTTGGATAATTGTGTATAAATTATTATACTGTTTAAAAAAATATAACAATTTAAATTATATTGTGAGTTTTATTTTAACTACTTTATTTATTGTTTTTCTGAATTTAGTATTGACATTATATATATGTATATTTTTATATTAAAAAGTATGTCTCCGTAAATTTCAAATCCTGGATGAGACTAATATTTTAGTAATTACAAAGTTTTTTCACATTTGTGGTTGGCTCCTTCTCCCAATTACGAGTTTTTGCTCTTGATTATATTGTGTGAATGGTTATACGGGAATATATTACTTTAAACGATTCTCATTGTATATGAATTGCCGAAGGAACTATAGATCATAATATTTACGTTATATGGAACAAAACCAAATTAGACATTTTATATTTGATTAAATATATACATTTAGAGAATATATTTTTATATCAATTGTTTTTACAATTTGAATAATCATATTAATTTTTTAATTAAATTTAAGTGATTGTTTTATACCTAGAATTTTGACCCTCGTAAGGAGTCCCGATAAGCACGGATGCAATAAAAGGCAAACCAGTCAAAAGACATGGAATCACGAATTTTTAAGAACGTTTTCAGAATTTAAAATTTTTGCGTGATTAACCCGCACACATCAAAACGGTCGTGACAACTTGATCATCATGAAAAGTATTTTTTGTAATTTTTGGGAACTTTTATTTTGAAAAATTAGCTTCTAGTACATACTATAAGCTAACTTGTTTTATAATCAAAGCCCAATCTGGTTATTAGGCCCATCTGTGACTGAAAACCCGACAAATTTTATTTGAAGCGAAGCCAAAAAATTAAAAGAAAATACAAGTCATCTTGTAATTTTCTCTCTCCTTCAAAAATGGCCTAAAACAATTCGAAACGTCATGAAAATCTAACACATGATAAAAAATGATATTTGGAGCATAATGACTTCAGAATTTTGAACTTTTGATTTTTCCAATAATTATTTTTTAATTTCTGAATAGATCTGATGGAAAATTGATTTTAAAAATATTCCTTGATCAAAATAAAATAACTTTTGATTGGAAAATTTAGAAATATCATCCTTTACATGCTGGTAAATTTTCCTAATCAGATTCCACACAGAAGTTACCCGACCAATTTCGGTAAACTTAGATCTTTTACCGAAGTTTTTTCTATCTCATTCGTTGTCTATATAGAAACCCTTCCCAATGACTCGAAAGACATTTCGAGACCCTTCGAAGTTCGAAAACACGGCTACAAACCTGCCTCCCACGATTTTGCACTCCCGAGCACCAAAATCTTCCCAAAAACCACAAAAAACGAAGTCTTTAAACTTCAATCAACAATCCAACCATCAAAAGTCAGAGTAATCACCATCAAAATGTGTAAAATCCCATCAATATCACTTAGTCAGAAGCTCGGAATGAAGTTTCACCGAATCGGCCATCAATGAAGCCATTGAAGAATCCTGACGTGAAGAAACATCCAACTACCGTGATCAAAACAAGTTAGAAACCAAATTCTCTAACTCCCGTGACCTCAATACGTTCTCTGTATAAATTTCTATCAAACCGGGTTTTCCTGACGCCTTAATTAAGGTTCGTTTTGGTTTATGTCTAATAACTTGTGAGTTAAGTTTTGTATAAAATTCAACCTCAAATTGAAGTCTTTCACTTATTAACGTGTGTAAAATCTTTTATGGAACACACCCACAAATTTTGAGCCAAAAACGCCTGAACGCTGACGTCCGGCAGTAGTTCGTACCCACGGACGCTCCGTCGGGGGTCCCGGATGCACTGCCTGTAACCACGGACGCCCCTAGACGGTGGCGGGATCTCATATTTTCAAATTAGGGTTTTTAGGTCATGCCCGGGTGAACTCTATAAAAATTTTATCTTTAATTAAATTGAACTTTCTGATCAATTTATTTTACTAAGGTCCATGGGCACGACCACAAGCCACACATTTTAAAATTTGACCTAATTCTGCTTCTGAAACCATAGTTTACATAATTTCTATTTTCACTTTCAATTTCTATCAAAAAGTGTTAAAAAATGCAAAAATACAGAAGCTTGCACACTTAGGTAAGATCAACCTTATAATAAACCGCTAATGACATAAGTAGAAAAAAATAACTTAGAAGGGTAGAGAAAGTAATTTGGACCTGAAAAAGTTATATACCGCCCCAAACCGAATACGCTCGAGTGGGCTAACCTTAGTTTTTAATAATAGTTTTATAATATAGTGTAATATCCCTTATCTCTAAATCATTACATCTTGCACGGTCCCTGTAATTCATACTAAACAATCTAATATTAATTAGCAACGGAATTTGAACCTACGGGATGTCACCGCCGTTACGCACCTGCTGTACAACAAGGCTACAATAAACTATACAAACGCTGTGCATGATTAGATATAATTACCACAACATTTACATTACTTGTCCTTATATTACAATTGTAACCAAATATATTCGTATTCCACGATACACACATAATCAAAATAGTGACAACTCCAAATTTACCAACCCAATTTACCCAACCGCGCTCTCCGGTTGAGTGTCTTTATCTTCAAACCTGTAAAAACATTGGTTGGAGGGGTTAGCCCAACCGTTGAGTATGCTATTATCCAACCCTATTACCCCTTCAATTTACACTTAGGTTATTTGGTCGAAGTTAACATGCAATCCAATTTATTTCATTCTAGACTTCAACCTAAAGCATGCATGTATATAAGAATAATAATACCAAATAGAACATCAATAATATCATAACCTCGCATTGCTTACATCCACCACAAGTAAGCTCAAATAATAAAACATATAAAAATTGTGCATGTCATTCACAAGGAAAAACTCCAGCAGTATAAACAAATAAGGATTGCTCACGTCTTTCACAGATAAGCTCCAATAATATGAGCATATAAAGATTACTCAAACCATTCACAGACAAGCACCAATAATATGAGCATATAAAGATTACTCAAATCATTCACAGACAAGCTCAAATCAAATAATCATGTAAGGCAAACATTAAGAGCTCGTGTCAGTGTTTAAACCATCAAGGCACCTGTGTCACCAATATAGAGTGTATGGTTATGAAATCGTTTCGTTCTCATATTATATATTGAATACATAAGCATTCTGTAGTGCTAGCTTATATCTCATATTCATTATCCCATAATCCTAATGTATCATCATGATTAAGATGACACATCTCCCTATTAAAGGCGGGGTACCTACGGGCAGTAGCCCAACCACCAGACGGGGTGCTCCGGCCAACGTCCCATTAGGACTATCTGAACTACCAACACATAGATGAGCATGTTATAACATCTACTAGTGTACACAACGCGTGACCAAGTCCTACCTAGATTTCTCACATAAAATACCCAAACCCACCATTTAATAATGGTCACCATAATGGTTAACTAAGAATTGTGCTTATGTAACTTATCTCTTGAATACTTGATTCATTAACCTTTGCCGTTTAAAGGCCTCACAGATCTTTGCCTAAGTAAATGCACTTAGGTATATTATATAGTGGATATCAATCCAACATTTATCTTGTTTCCTTGATCATTGTTTCACAAGTTTTCTTCATACTGTATAGCATATAGTATTACTTGTTTTAAAGTAAGTTTACATAATTGTGCAAGACACAAAATAACATAACATTCCAACATTGTAACACATCACCTGTGAGTACAATCATACTGCCAGATTAACATACATATCTTCTTGTCACTCATAAACACATAACATGCTAGTATAACCATATTGTCAAATAAACATATATATCTTCTTACCAACCATTCAAACAATCACACAAACCCAACGCAAACCTCGGGGCATTCAGGTGTCATGATAACATACCTGGATTATGCAAATTTACATATAATGCCCTAACCATGTGCATCCAATCATCCAATCTAGCTATGTACACCCGGTTATCCAAATCTTGCCACGTGCATATTATTATCCAAATCCTAGATTGGAAAGGGTAGATAATTATTAATTTATCACATCCTTTGTTTCAATATGTTTTATTCCTTTTACTTACCAGTTCCACCAAACTAAATTAAAAAGAATTACCAGTTATCCTTAACAAAATCCTTATAAGAATATTATGTTTAGGTTGTGTTAATTCTAATAACTACCTTAGTAATTAATAACATCTATAATCACAAGATGAATCCACATACCTAAGTCTCAATTAATCTTTTATTAAATAATCATAGTTTCTCAAGTATCTAAGATATAATTTATATATTCCTATTCTTATTTCTAACTCACTTGTGAATTAGGCCAAATTGGTTTAATCCACTTCTCATTTGATTAAATTCTCTAATTTAGTTCACTATTAACTTACAACTTCACTAACTCCTTGTTTATTCTAAGTGAACTAAAGATAGTTTACCAACTTGATCCAATTCTATTATTGTGAAGCTCATTCAATCTAACCTTTTAATTTAGTTGGACTATTATGTCTGAATTTACTAAACTTATTTATAAGCCCACTAATTTATATTACGTAATCAGCTTACTATAACTGATTCTAAATCTATTGGGCTCTCTATTGGGCTATTTCCAAACCCAACCGAATTCTACAACTATTTAGTCCTTGTTTATTGAATTACATTGCTTGCTAAGTAAGTTGAGCCTAAGAGGGCTTCTGTTTTCATATTAGTCCAATTAGTTTTCATTGCCTATGTAACACCCCATCCAAAGCCTATCGTGTTTCTCGCAATCTGAACACTTAAACGAAAA